>CAUYQG010275600.1:0-11680 GCA_963574415.1 Tarsius wallacei | reverse complement strand
CCGCCCCGTGCCATCAATAGACCCCCCCCGGAAAAGAGGGACCCCCGCGAATACGGCCGAACGCGCGGGTCAGAAGGGCCTTTCTGGGCTCCGGGGGGACGGAGGGCCGCCCCGAGGATGCGGAGGGGGCCGGGGCCGGAGCCGCCGCCCTGCCCTCCGCCCTGCCCTCCGCCGCCCTGCCCTCCGCCTCCGGGAGCCGGCGTGGGCGGAGGCGGCCCGGCCCGGCGCCCGCGGGCCCCGCCCGTGCGCGGCCACCCGGCTGCGGCGTCGCGCGGTCCGCAGTGTCCCGGGCCGCTCTCGGACGGCGGAATGTCCCCGGCCGGCTCGGTCCTCGCCGTCAAGGGCAGAGAGCAGCACCCACGGAGGGTGCTCGTGGGTGCCCCGCCCAGCCCCCCTCCCTGAGCTCCCGCCGGGCTCCTTGGGCCGCAGAGCCCGGCAGGAGGGACCGAAGGGTCCACCCAGAACCCGGGTCCTGGTCTGCGTTGTCTCCGTGCGTCTCCCGCCCTGCGAGGAATTCGTTATGACGCGTGCACAGAGAACATGGCTTTGCCCACATCCGGCCCTTGACCTTGGGCGAGTTCTTTCTTCTCTGGGAGTCTCCAAGTGCTCCCGGCCCGGCTCGCAAACGGCGGGAGGCACGGACGGCGGCCCCGGACTGAGAGGGTCCAGGGCGCGAGCTTGGGGGATGCCCTCGCCTCTCGCTGTGGGGCAGAGGACATCGCGGAAGGGGCGGGAGAGGAGGGGAAACGGGGTGAGGGGAGGAGGGCCCCAGGCAGGGTGGCTGTGATGGCGAGGACGGGGCCCCCGGGGCAGCCTTCCCGTGTCCATCTGGGCCTGGAACCACACATCGGTGGGCACCACGTGCATTGGGTGCTCAACCTGGTATCCTGATAGCCCTCTATGCCCTGAAGAGGGAGGTCACATTTTACATCAGATGCAAGAGTCCTGCCTGAGGTTGTGTTGTGAAGGTGCATTTTTTTTTTTTTTTTTTTGCTTGCTTGGCTTTTTCCATTTACAAAAACCTTCTGCCTAGCGGCATGCGGTACTGCTCACTCGGCCCCTTGTATTTGAGCGTTGGTGAGTGGGGTCCTGCAAGGGACTCGTAGGTTACAAAGTCTGAGACCATAAGATGAAAGCTGGCCAAAGAAAGCCACGCAGCCAAAAATGGAGCCGGTTGAATGAGAGGAAATGAATGGTCTAGATTTAGAGACAAAGAGGACAGGACAGGGACCTTCTGCCAAGACCACGACTGTTTGTCCCTGTGCTTGGCAGGAAGGGAGGGTGAAGGCCTGAACTCCTTTCTGATGGGCTTTGTTTAAATGCAGTGTGTGTGTGTGTGTGTGTGTGTGTGTGTGTGTGTTGCTCACACAGTCCACAGATCACAAGCTGGATCCCGCGACGTGGCTGGGTATGTCCACCGCTACCACGAGTGTGCCTCACCCCACGCAGTTGTCGGCGCTGCCCCGAGCGGGCCCCCTGCAGCATGAGTGTGCATTCTCAGGCTTGCTGCATCCAGCCGAGTTCCGCACCGTGAGAGCAGCCAGGCCCTTCCCAGAAAACAAGCTGCTGGAGCCAGAGGTGATCTTTCTTCCTCTGAAACTAAAGATGTGTTATTCTGCAACCCCTCAGAATGTCGCTTTGTATAGAAAAGAGCCCAGCCTGAGAAATGGAAGACCTAGGCTCAAGGCCAGGCCCTGCCACAAAGCAGATACATGTCATGGAGCAAAATCATTCATTCATTCACTATCCATGTAAAATATTGAGTGCCTATCCATTGAGCATTGTCCTAGGGACAGGGACAGTGAACAAGGCAAACTCTCTCCTTGCGAGGAGTTTGTATTCTAATAGGGGGACGAGCAGGCCCCTGTGGGGAAACTAACAGGGTGAGGGGCAGAGTGACGGGGAGCTGGCGGTGTGAGCCTGGTCGGGGAGGCGCGGGACACGCCAGCATACGGACAAAAGATTCTGAGCAGAGGGGCAAACGGGTACAAAGCCCTGGGCAAGACTGAGCTTGGGTGTTTGAAGCAAAGCAAAGAATCCAGTGTGTTTGAAGCGGGGAAGGAGAGTATGGTCTGAATCAGATCCCATAGCCCTTGGGAACCAAGGTGGGAAGTTTCCTTTTTTTTTCTCTTGAGTTGGGGTCTCCCTCTGTCGCCCAGGCTGGAGTTCAGTGGCATGATCACAGGTCACCACAGCCTCGACCTCCTGGGCTCAGGTGATCCTTCTGCCTCAGCCTCCTGAGTAGCCGAGACTACAGGCAGGCACCGCCATGCCTGGCTAATTTGTTTACTTTCTGTAGAGATGAGGTCTCACTACGTTGCCCAGGCTGGTCTCGAACTCCCATGTTCAAGCAATCCTCCTACCTCGGCTTACCAAAGAGCTGGGATTACAGGCATGAGCCACCGCGCTAGGCCAGAAGTTTCAAATTTCTTTCTAAGAGAGTTGAGAAGCTATTGGAAGGATGAGAACAAGGAGAAATAAGCATGATTTGATTTGCATGCTGCAAAACCACTCTTGCTCTTGTGTGGAGAGGACGGGAGTCAGGGGGTGACAAGAGTGGGCATGCAGTGGTCTGGAGGGGAGGGAGTGATGGCCTGGCTTGGGATGGTCTGGCTTGAGAGTGTGTGGAGGCCTACCCGGACCCCACTGAGAAAGGACAGTCTGATGAATGTGCTGGCGAGTGACGGATGGCGTGGCTCACGGCTAACTCCTGGGCTTCTGGCTGAAGCACGTGGTCAACAAGACTCCATTCACTGAAGCCAGGACAACTTTGAGAAGGGAAATCGGCTAGTGTGATGGCTCACACCTGTAATCCCGGCACTTTGGGAAGTGGAGACGAGAGGATTGCCTGAGCCCAAAGATTCGAGACCAGCCTGGGCAACTTGATGAGACCCTGGCTCTACAATAAATCAAAAAATTAGCCAGGTGTGGTGACACACGCCCGTACTTGGAAGACTGAAGCAGAAGAGAGCATTTACTACATAAATAGGTTGTGTGCAGGTAAAGTTTGGGCTTCTAGCTGGCCCTCTCTCCCCCGATACTGGACCAGGTACCCAGTGTGTTGCCTTGTGCCCCCTCCCTCCTCCCCCCTCCCCTCCCTCCCCCAGCAGGCTCCAGCCACTGCCCATCCCACCCCTGTGCTCCTGTGACCAGTGATCAGGGCCACTTGTGAGGGAGAACACGTGGTGTTCAGTTCTTAGTTTCTCTGACAGTTCACTTAGTATGACGGACTCCAGCTGCATCCATGTTGCTGCAGAGGCCATGGTTTTGTGCTTTGTGGCTGCGTAATATTCCATTGTGTATGTTAGGTTTGTCTTTTAGAAGTTTCAAGGGATTTAGAAAGGGAAATTAAAAATGTGTTTTTGACTTTCAATGACAAACTACCCCAAAGTTTGTGGCTTAGTGGAAAGAGAACTGCCCTGGGAGGTATCACTAGCTTTAAAACCCAAGACAGTCATTCAATCTCTACTGACCTCATTGGCTCCACTCTAAATTAAAAAAAAAAAAACAACTAAGACCTTTGCTGTTTTTCTTCAAGCTAGAAAATTCTCTGCTTCTATTGCTCTAAAAAAGAAGAAAAAAAAAACAGATGCGTGTAAAAGTCCAAGAAACCGGAGCTCTAAATTGATCGTAGTTGAAGGAGTTTTACATTTTTGTTCAACACATTTTTATTGAGTACCCTGTGCCTGGCTCAATACAAAGATACAACCCTGAAAATACAGATAAAATCCCTTCCTCATGGGGCTTTCTCTGTGGTGGGAGACAATAGTCAGCTAGCTAAAAGTCCAGGGGCTGCTAAGTGTTGTGGGAGAAATAGAGCAAAAAAAGAGGGTAGGGCTTGTCAAGACTGGGGTGCAGAGGGATTGGGATTCAGTGCTACAATTTTTTTTTAGTCAGGCTCTTACTTTGTCGCCCAGGCTGGAAGACAGTGGCATAATCACGACTCACCGCAGCATTGACCTGATAGGCTCAGGCAATCCTTCCTCCTTAGCCGCCTTGGTAGCTGGGACTACAGGTGTGTGCCATCACGCCTGGTTAATGGTTTTGTTTTGTTTTTTGTGTGTTTTTTTTGAGTCAGAGTCTCACTCTGTTGCCCAGGCCAGAGGGCAGTGGCATGCTCCCGGCCACCGCAGCCTCGACCTGCTGGGCTCAAGCGATCCTTCCGCCTCAGCCTTCCAAGTAGCTGGAACCACAGGCACGCGCCACCACGCCTGGCTAATCTTTTGTTATTGTAGAGATGAGGTCTCACTATGTTGCCCAGGCTGGTCCCAAACCCCTGGGCTCAGGCAATCCTCTCGCCTCTGCCTCCCAAAGTGCTGGGATTACAGGTGTGAGCCACCACACCTGGGTAATTTTTTTTTTTTTCATGTAAAGACAAGGTCTCGCCGGGCTCGGTGGCTCAGCCTGTAATACCGTGCCTTGGGAGGCTGAGGTGAGTGGATTGCCTGAGCCCGCGGGTTCGAGACCCGCCTGGGCAGGCGAAACCTCATCTCTACAATAAATCAAAAAATCAGCCGGGTGTGGTAGCGCGCACCTATAATTCCGGCTACTCGGAAGGCTGAGGCGGAAGGATCGCCGGAGCCCAGCAGGTCAAGGCTGCGGTGGCCGGGAGCGGCACTGCACTCCAGTCTGGGCGACGGAGTGAGACGCCAACTCAAAAAAAAAAAAAAAAAGACAAGGTCTCAAACTCCGGGGCTCAAGCAGTCCTCCCACCTCAGCCTCCCAAAGTGCTAAAATTACAGGAAGGTCTCCAGAGGGATCAGAGCAGCGAGCACAAATGTCTTGAGGTGAAGTTATGCTTGGAGTGTTCTCACGAGAGCAAGGCAGCATGGATAGAGATGAGCAGGTGAAGGGGGCGGAAATGGGTTCACAGAGGCCAGGAGCCCCAGCTCATCCAGGCCCTTGGGTTTCGGTATGAATGAGATGGGATGGGATTGGAGGAGGTGAGCAGATGAGTAACAGTCTGGTAAACAGAAAGAGGACCCCGATTCTGCATGGAGCATGGAGACAAAGGAACCCCTGGGACGCTAGACACCACGTCAGAATGCTTTAAGCGCTAAAGCAGTCGGCCATATTTGTTTCCGCAAACACTTGGACCAAAATTGTTGTGCTGCCAGTTGGAAGCTTCATTTGTTTATCCACTGAAGTGCTGATGGTTGTGTGCTGTGGGCCACAAGATGGAGACACCATGGAATAAAAAGACAATCTCACTGGACGTGACGGCTAACGCCCGTCATCCCAGCACTTTGGGAGGTGAAGGCAAGAGGATTGCCTGAGTCCAGGGGTTCAAAACCAGCCTGGGCAACTTGGTGAGACCTCACCTCTACAATAAATTTAAAATTTAGCCAGGCATGGGGGCGCATGCCTGTAGTTCCAGCTGCTTGGAAGGCCGAGGCAGAAGGATCACCTGAGTCCAGCAGGCCTAGGCTGTGGTGGCCGTGAGCAAGCCACTGCACTCCAACCTGGGTGACAGAGTGAGACCCTGTCTCTAAATCAAGAAAGAAATAAAAGACATAATCTCCACCCACCACACAAGCAAGGAAGTTAAGGTCTTCCTAAGTTTGGGAAGTTACTGGCTAGTAAGCGGCGGAGCTGGAATTCCAACCCAGGGCTGTGGTTGTCTGATTCTAGACGAGGCAACCAACTTTTGCAATCCTGTGGGACATCCAGATGAGGAAAAGCATTTTGAGAAGTGAAGGGACTTAGCCAAGATCACCGAGCTCTCAGTGGCAGAGCTGGGTCTCAAAGGGATTCCTGTAGATGGCCTGTCCAAGGTGCCATCGGTTGAAAACCCTGGAAAGCAGCTCTGTGGTGGAGGTGAGCAGCTGGGTGCTTAGCAGGGCACTCCTTGAAGCACGACACCTGTGATGAGGGAGGAGCCGGCTCAGCCCACCCCGAGGGAGCTCGCGGTCAAGAGCAGGCCTCCAGCGCGGTCCTGGGCTGTGGTGAAGGGGCTGGGCCTTCCACACCTACACCGATCAATCCTTGGGCCCGGGCTGCCCCTGGAAGGGGAATAACCCTGGGTGAGACAGTTTTCTTCATCGAGCTCTCCCCAAGGAGGGATGGCAGCTAAGGGCCACAGCTGGGAAAGAGGCCATCATTCCTCCATTCCATGTGAGTGATTCGAGCGGCACGTCACAGGGTCCACACATATTCTCTTTGCCCCTCACATAGACTCTTTTCACTTTATTTCCACCCCTCCAGCCCATTTTGAAGAATTTGTTCCTTTGCTTTTTGTCTTCACTCTTTGCAGGTTTGGGGCAATGGAGAAGGTGATGCACAGGTATTCTAATAAAAGAGCTTCCTTTGCACAACTAAGGGGAAAAAAATTAAAAGGCTGCCTTTATATATAAAGATACTGATGGTCTGTAGAGTATCAGCTGGAGGAATTTTCAGGAAGAATGCCACGATTCCGCCTGAGCAAAGTGGGGGGTGCTCACCCTTGGGGCTAGGGTTGACCCCTGTTAAGTTGGAACTGCCCGTGGAGCGTCCGATGGAGGTGTTCCGTGGACCGCCTGCATACACAGGGAAGGCCGGGCTGGCACCAGGCACAGGAGCATCTTTGGATTGTGAGTGGTATTTGGAACCACGGGAGTGGGTAGAACTGCTGGGATGAGCGTGTAGAGTCTGAAAGGAAGAGGGCTCAGGACCAAGCCCTCGAGGGAGGGGTGACAACGTCTAGGGGTGGGCAGGGGAGCCAGAAAGGAGATGAAGGAGCTGAAGGAGACGCAGAGAGTGATGTCACAGGGACCGAGGAAGGAGGGATGCAAGGCGGAGAGGCTGACCGCTGAATGAGTCGGAGAAGTTGTGTATAAGGAGAGGCGAGAAGGGACATTTGGTTTCCCATGTAGGGTGGGACAGAACTGATATCTGAATGAAGTTTCCAGCGGGCTTCTGTCTGAATGAAGCTTCCAACAGACTCAGGTCAGGCCGTGTACCCAGAAGTCTAGCAGATTGGGTGCCCTGGATAACCTCCCAATTGAAAATACGAAAATGCCGGGTTAAATATATGTATCCTAAAATCTTTATGAATGCATTCCTGGAGTAGAAGGAAGAAATTCCCAGACTCCAAAAATTAAATAAAACTAAGATCTATGGGCGAGCAAAGAGCAAAGCTAGCTTTGTCCTGAGGGGTTTGCTGAATCCTAGAGACGTGGAACTTTTCATTGGCAGCTGTGCTTATCTAGGGAGCAGGTGAGACAGTCTATGTCCTGCCAAAGGCAGGAAATCTAGTAAGATTTCCCTACATAAATTTGACTCAAATGGCTATAATGTCAGAATAAGGGTGAATGAAGAATAAACCTACATGAAGACAGTTTGCTTACCTTAAAAAAAAAAAAACCCTGCAGATTTGTAACCACAAGATGGTCTCTGATGTTTTCTGCCTGGATTCATCTACCTGTTGGCTTGAATAACTGGCAGGATTTAAAGCAAAACTTTTAGCTATCCCAACTTCAAACCAGACTTAAAACAAATTTCCACAGATAAGGTTTTAAGAGAAATAAACAACTCACATTGAAAATTTACAAAACACAAAGAAAGAAGCACTCATTAATAATCACTGAAAACAACCAACAGGAAAAAAAATCCTCAAAAATTTTAGATTTTAGAATTTTCAGACATGGAATATAAAACAATTATATTTGCTATGTTTAAACATAAAAGAGAAGCTTTAAAACATAAACAGAAACAAGAGACCTTAAAGAACAAACAGACAGGTTTGAGAAATAGCCAAACAGACCTCCTAATAATGAGAACTGAAACATTAGAGATTCAACATTCAGTAGACAGGTTAAACATTAGATTAGATGCAGCTGAAGAGAGAATTAGCCAACTGGAAAACAACCCCAAAGAAATTATTGAGAATACTGTTCAGAGAGATAAAAAGATGCAAATTATTTAAAAAAGGAAATAAAAGATACATAGGATAGAAGGAAGAGAAAATATTTAGAGTTAGGTGCTGAAATTTCCCAGAATTACTGGAAATAATTCTCCAGATACAGGCATCCTAATAAATTCAAAGTAAAAGAGGAAGAGAGAGAAAGAAAGGATATTAAAGGCACTCAGAAAGAATAAGGCAGATACTCTATAAAGAAACAGCAAATAGTCTAATAACTGACTTGCAAAAAGTAATTATGGAAGGCAGAAAACATTGGGAAGAAAATCTTCAATGTGCTGAAAAGAATTGTGAGAACCTAAAACTGAAACTGTCAAGAATATAGGTGGGCTGGGTGCAATGGTTCATGCCTGTAATAGCAGCAATTTGGGAGGCTGAGGTGGGAGGACTGCTTGAGGCCAGGAGTTTGAGACCAGCCTGGGCAACATAGTGAGAACCCATCTCTACAAAAATAAAATAATGACAAACAAAAACCATTTTCTCTCGTATACTCTCGCTCTAGGAAATGTTAGAGTATATACTCCAGGCAGAAGGAATATTATTTCTAATAGAAAGTAGGAATGCAAGAAAGAATGGCAATTAAACATAGGGGCAAATATTTTAATAAAACAAGGAATATATTTTTATAAAATAATGGTAGTAATATCTATTCTCGTCATGTATATGTGTGTGTATACGGGGTGGCAAATAGGTTAGAACCAAAATCCTGGATGACAACAACAGATAACGTGGAGGGGAGAGTGATGGGTGCCAAAGCTTTCTAGCGCTCTTGTTGGAAAGGAGAACAAACTTAATTAACTTTGACTTTAATGTGTAGAATTTAGTCTGTATGTGTAAATAGACTTGACAAGCATGAAAAGGACAGAGAAAGGGTGTGGACTTTCCAAACCAGTAAGAGGAAAAGGGATATTTAAAAAGGAAGAAAAAAAATCATTTTAACTTTTAAAAAAGCAAGAAGGTAAAGGCAGGAGATTTATAAAATGAGACAAGCAAAAAGTAAATAATGGGAGTGGCAATGAGTCCAAATGTGTTATTAGTTTAAATAAATATAAGTGGGCTAAACATAAAGTCAAAAGACCTCACCTGTCAGATGGGATTTTTTAAATCCGCCATTTGCAAAAAATGCAGTTTTGACAACACAAGGATACAACTAAATTGAAAGCTAAAGGATGGAAAAAGATATATACTAGATATATAAAAGATATATCACATAAATATATATATTAGATATAAACTAGGCAGCTGCTGACCAAAATAAAGTGACCTTACTATATTAGTATCAGGTAAAGTCCATATTTAGGCAAAATGTTTATGAGTTAAAAATGCAACTTTATAATGATATGTTTCAATTAACTGAGAGTATATAAAAATTCTAAACCTAATGTCCCTAATAATGTACTCTCAAAGCACATCAAGCACAGGCTTGACAAAACTATCAAAAGAAATTTAAAAATCTATGATCATAATGGGAGATTTTAAAACGATTATCTCAGTAAATGTCAGAAAGTGCAGCAGGAAAATCTGTCAAGTATAGAAAATTGAGCAGCGTATGGTCTAACTGACATTTGTTAGACATTACATCTAAACTTTCATACTTTTTTTTTTGAGTTGGAGTCTCACTCTGTTGCCCACGCAGGAGTGCAATGGCACGCTCACGGCCACCACAGCCTCTACCTGCCGGGCTCAGGCAGTCCTTCCGCCTCAGCCTTCCAAGTAGCTGGAACTACAGGCATGCACCACTGCACCCGGCTAATTTTTGATTTATTGTAGAGACAAGGTCTCGCCAAATTGCCCAGGCTGGTCTTGAACCCCTGGGCTCAGGCCATCCTCTCACCCCAGCCTCCCAAAATGCTGGAATTACAGGTGTGAGCCACTGAGTCCAGTCAAAGTATACTCTACTTTCACAGAGAAAGTCACTGAAAATTAACTGACATTAAAAGGGAGAATTCACCCCTATCAGGTGAACAGGTGCGAGTGGTGAGTCCAATTAAAGCCCAGACCTCTTCCCCACTCTACAAGGCATCCATATAACCTAAAACTATTTGTACTCCCAAAACTCTTTAAATAAATAAAAAATAGTAGTTTTTAATGATGGAAAATTTAGATTGATGTGCTCTCTTTAGAAAATATTTTGACGCCACCTAGTAAATTTATATATGCATAAGCCAGGTGCAGTGACTCACACCTGTAATTCCAGCACTTTGGGAAGCAGAGGCGAGAGGGTTGCCTGAGCTCCGGGGGGTTCGAGACCAGCCTAGGCAACGTGACAAGACCTTGTCTCTACAATAAATAAAAAAATTAGCTGGGCATGCCTGTAGTTCCAGCTACTTGGAAGTTTGAGGCAGAAGGATCACCTGAGCCCAGCAGTTCGAGGCTGCAGTGACTGTGAGCATGCCACTGCACTCCAACCCGGGTGGCAGAGTGAGACTCCAACTCAAAATAATAATAATAATAAAAAATATGCATATATTTTGTGAAACTGAATTTTATTCTTATGTATATACCCTTTAAAGACTTGTGTGCATCGGAAGACATGTATAAGAATATGCAGTAAGGTGGGCACAGTGGCTCATGCCTAATCCCAGCACTCTGGGAGGTGGAGGCGAGAGGCTTGCTTGAGCTCAGGGGTTTGAGACCTCGTCTCTACAATAAATCAAAAAATTAGCCAGGCACGATGGTGCATGCCTGTGATTCCAGCTACTTGGAAGGCTGAGGCAGAAGGATATATATATACATAACATAGTTCAAATCACTAACACTAGTAACAATCCAAATGCCCATATACAGTACTATAAATAAATAGTGACAGAGTCACAACTATAGTGGAGTATTACACAGCAGTGAAGAAGAACAAACCACTGCCACGTGATCACACATGGGAGTCTCAAAAGCATACCATGGGCGTGGGAAGTAATCACAGAAGACTACAGAACGTGGCTCCGTTTATGTAAAGCTCAGAAAAAGGCAAAACTAAAAACATAGCTTGGAAGACATGTGGGTCATATTTTGTTGATTCAAAAGTCTTGGTTTTTTTTTTTTCTTTTTGAGCCAGGGTTTCACTCTGTCATCTAGGCGTGTGCTTGTAGTTCCGGTTACTTGGAAGGCTGAGGTGGAAGGATCTCCTGAGCCCAGCAGGTCGACGCCGGGGTGACCATGAGCGGGCCACTGCCCTCCAGCCTGCGCAACAGAGTGAGACTCCAACTCAAAAAGTAAAAACAAAAAATGACCCACGCCTCCTCAGCAGTTATCCCACGCCAGTGCTAAACGGAAAGCCTTTTACACCCATTATGATACTTGCTCCTCGTGTCAAAGCGGTGAGATAAATATTTTCTCGCTGCCGTATTGTTTCCTGGGGCCACATGAAAACGGCACAATGCCACAGACCGGGCCACTTAGACAACAGAAATTTCTGTCCTCACGGTGTGGAGGCCGGGAGGCCTGGATCAAGGCGTGGGCAGGGCGGCCCTCCCGAGGCCTCTCCCGGCTTTGCAGACGCTGCCTCCAGCCACCCCTTGGGGGGTGTCCCTCGGTGCCCCGCACCCCCGGTGTCAGTGGGCCTCCTCTCCCTCCTTCTAAGGAAACCAGCGAGACTGGATCAGGGCCCCACCCAAGGCCTCGTCTGGACTCGCCCCCCTCCTTACATACAGTCCCCTGGGGAGAGGCCCGGGGGGTCAGGGCTCTCACCCGCCCATCTGGGGGGGGCCAGGGCTCTCACCCGCTCACCTGGGGGGGGTCAGGGCTCTCACACGCTCATCTGGGGGGTCAGGGCTCTCACGCTCATCT
>CAUYQG010275597.1:0-22602 GCA_963574415.1 Tarsius wallacei | reverse complement strand
TCTTGAGCACCTACTCTATGCCAAGCGTCACGTCGGGCTGCGCCACCTCACCCACACTTGCTTTTTAGTATTCACTGTCTCATATCACACTCCTCAGGTCCACAGAAGGAGGTGTGATTACTCCCATTTTACAGAGAAGGAAACTGAGGCCCAGAGACATCAGCCCATTCACTACTGCTACGTCTGGTTTGGAAATTTCTCATATAGTCCAGTCTATTGAGACTCCGACACACCAAAAACATCCTTTCCTCTTCCTGAAAGAAAAAAATCCCCCTTTTGCACTCCAAGTCTCGTCCTCCCCCCTCCCCTTCTGCATGACAAATCCCTCTGCCGCCACAGCCACCTCACAAAAATTTCCAGGAAGGCCAGTTACTTGGAGAAGACAAGAGCAAGCCCCTTACAGCCAGCATCCTGGCCTGGCAGCTGATCCAGGTTCCAGGCAGCAGGAACAGGCATGGGAGCAACCAGCCATGGAGACACTGAGGTACAAGATGGGGTGAACTCCCCAAGTGCCGAGAGGAGCTTACAGCCGAAGACAAGCAAGAGCCAGTAGAGACAAAGCTGTGCATTAGGGAGATGTGGGAGGCCAAGAGAGGTTCCCGGGGTGGGGAGTACAGGGCTGCAGGATGGGGTGCAGGCCAGCAGGGAAGGGGCAATGTAGTGCCTGCCTACAAGGGTGGGGAGAGCTGAAGAAGAGGAATACCGGGAGTTCTGAACTGGGATGTAGCCAGGGCCACCGCATGGGGGAGTACAGTGAGATCTCCAACAACTGGCGCACCTCTGGGGCCCAGATGCAAAGTCAAACTTAAATCTCAGCCTGGATATGGCCCTGAGGGCCTGGGACTGGAAGCGGGGCTGGGTACAGCCCAAGGACCCAGGTGAGGATCAGAGTGAATTCCGTCTGAGTCCAGCTGAAGCAGACGAATGGAGGAGTTCCTACTCAGACTGCTGCCCTAAGGCCTAAATAAAGTCAGAGTGAGGTTCCTAACCTGGAGAAGGTGAGCAGAACCAAGTCCTAAGCCTGGGTACAGCCTGGGCGATCTCGGGCCTGGGTGCAGTCCCAAGGCCTAATCTGGGGGTCCAGGTGAGGCCACAGGCTGGCACCGGACCCGGGACCCGCACAGGGTCCGGGACAGGATGGGGTGGGACTACACAGAGGTCGTAGTTCGCAGGGCACGGGGTCAGGCCGAGGTCCCGGCCGGGCGCGCCTACCTTTGGACTGTGGCATTCCGGCGGGCTGGCTCGAGGAAGGAGATTCCATGCTGCAGGTGAGTCCGAGCGGCGAAGGGCACTAATCTAGAGGACGTCGGGCTCCACTGGGGCCGAGCGTGCTCATGGCTGCGGGCAGGCGGCCTGGGCGCGGCAGAGGAGCAGAGGCGGCGGCGGCCGCGGCAGCAGCGAAGACACGACCGCGACGGGCGGCGCCGGAGCCAGACTGGGCAGCGCCGCGGGGGCCCCGGCCGGACGGCGCCGACGCAGGCCCCGCCTCCGCGCGCCGATTGGTCAGACCGTCTCCAAGGCCCGTCCCCTGCCTATCAGACACCGACTTCACCCTGCCTGTCAAGTATAAGCCCCGCCGTCCGTGGGCCCAGGATCCAACCCCGCCCACTGCCCGTCAAGCCCGCCCGCCGCCCGGGAAACCCAGGCCCAGTCAGGTTCCGCCCCTCCTCGGCTGGAGCCGCGTCCCTCTGCCTGTCAACACATAAGCCCCGCCTCCTCCTAGCAGGCATCAGGCCCCGCCCCCGCGCACCCCTGGAAGGCGCAGCCCCCAGCGGATGCGCTGCGGGGGCGCGTCCCGGTGCGTCATCTGGAAAAACCCCGAGATCCCCAAGAATGGCCCGGCTGGAGGCAGGCGCGGCGGCAGAATGGGTGCTACGGCGGAGTTAGGAGTGCCGTCTCGGGGTGAGACCCAGGGTCAGATCCGACTCGGCAACTTTGTAACGGTGTTGACCTTGGGCAAGCCGGTGACTCCCTGAGCCTCAGTTTCTGTGCAGGAGCGGCGATAACACCCCTTCCCGGAGCTGCCGATGAGGACGCTCGTGCGCGTTTGCTGACTGACTTGAGAGGGGCTTGTGTGCCCTGCGTCAGCAAACTTCTGCCGAGCGCCCGCTGCGTGCCAGGTGGATTCGGTGGTGAACTCGGTGATACCTGGTGGCAAGTCAGCACGAGTAGCTTTCTCATAGGTCGTTACTGCCCCTGTTCTACACAAGGAAAACTGAGGCTCAGAGCGGGTGAGGTGGCTCAATGCATTTTGCTCCCTCCTGGAAATCTCGAGGTCCCATCCTGGCTCTCTCCTGGACCTCGATTCTCTCCTCTCCTCTCTGGGACTCAGTCTGCTCATCTGTATAGTGGCTGGGTGGACCAATCCTCCCTCTGCTCCCACGTGGAGCCTCAGGTAATTTCAATCTGGCGCTAGGATCCGATGACTCTGGATGTGAAGCCCTGGCTAGTGAGGATAGGGAGCACTGGGCAAGGTCAAGAGGTCAGCCCCTGGCCTCCAGGCAGGCATGAGCATGTGCGCTGTCAGGGACCTCACGTGCGGGAAGCAGATTCCACTACCTGCTGGAATCAGGGGGCTGATCTCTGCCTGTCCACGTGTAAAATGGAGATGATCCCAGGGGCCCCTCCCACACAGCTGTGGGGAAGGCCAGATGAGATAAGAGCAGAAGCCCTTGTAATTATCATTATTCTCTTCCTGTGTGCCTTGTTCACCCTTTCCAGGCAGTGGGATGGAAAATCATGAGTCTGCATCTCAGGCAGGTATGGGTTTAAATGCCAACTCTTACTAGCTGGATGACCTTGGAGAAGTCCCTGAGCCTCTTGGGGATATGAGGCCTCTGAAAGCGCTCACAAGCTCAGGCTTGGAAGCGCCTGGCCAAGAGCCTGGCACTCACTAGGTGCCCAGGAAATGTGAGTTCCTAAACACTATCCCACTGTACTGCCCCAGTGGCCTGCGCTTATTCATCTGTAAATGGGAGCCCAGCAGCAGCTACTGTTCTACCAGAACCGCAAGCCCTGGTCCGATGTGTTTTCTGGGTTCAGGTCCTGCTGATCACTCCAACTTCTGCTCCTCCCACACTCTGCCTCAGGGCCTTTGCCCGTGCCGCTCTCTCTGCCTGGAACATCCCTGCCCCTCAAGTTTCCTGGGGCTGATTCCCTCTGAGACCTACTCGAAGATGAACTCCCCTAAGAGGGCTTCCACTCATGGGCCCCAGACAGCCTTAATTCAGGATACAACACTCATACCACCAGTGCCTTTGTTACTGACTGTTTTTAATGCAGCCCTCCCTCCAGACTGTCTGCCCATCTCAATCCCAGCTGCCTTCCCATTGCATAGTCCAGAACTGAGCACACAGTAGGTTCCTGACAGATGTTTGAGGAATGACCAAAGGAAGGAGGAATGCATGCCACAGTTCCTGCATGAAGTGACTCCAGTCCCATTCCAGCCTCTTAGGTGGCCAGATGACTCAGACAGGCCCTCGCATGCATCCGAGGAGTTCATGGATTAGTCAGGAGCCTGATAAACAACCCGAGAATCACAAAACCCCATGTGGGTGCTATAAATAGATGCATGAGCAAAAGTCCCAGGAGGTGTGTGGGCAGGGCGGGCATCTCCACGTGGGTGGGGTCAGGGAAGGCTTCTTGGAGGAGGTGACTTTGAGACTGGACCTTTAAGAATCAGTAGGAGCTTGCCAGGCAAAAGAAGAAAGAGCATCCTGGAAAGGAACAGCAGAGGTGAAGGGTTGGGGTGTAAAAAGGGCCACAAAAGAGGGTTCTGCAAGGGCCAGAGCTGCCCCACGGGGTGTAAGAAGCACCGCTACAGAGCCAGCAGATCTGTGTCTCTTGCTGGCTTGCTGCAGTGACAAGTCCTGGTCTCCTTCTGTCTCAAGTGGCATAGTCAGGCTGAGGAACTCCATGACCGCTCAGAAACCAGAAGGGGCATTTAACATGGGTCACAGGAGGCTGCTTCCTACCATGACTAGTAGGAGAAAAGTCCCAAACCTCTCTCTCTCTGCAGATGCAGGAAACTGAGGCTCAAGATTGGAAAGGGTGTGGCCAAAATCAGGATGCCAAAGTGAGCTCAGATGGGCAGGACCTGGGGTGACAGAGGACTGGAGAGAGAGGATGATCCAAACCCAGGATGGGGCAGCTCATTCATTCATTCATTCATTCATTCAACAAATAGTCATTGAGCATTTATGTATGCCAGGCACTGACGGCACAACACTGAACAAGACAAACAGGGGAGGTGATGACCTGGTGGGTGAACCAGACAAGCAAAATGTCCAAGTTAAACTATGACAAGTGTGAGGGTACAGGGAGTGTGTCTGGAAGTGCGGGCTGTAAGAGGGAGGCCAGGAAAAGCCTCTCTGGAAGGTGACATGTAAGCAGAGACCTGAGCGTGTAAGGGAAGAAGTCACAAGGATATCTTGGGGAAAAGTATTCCAGGCAGAGAGAACATCATGTGCAAAGTCCCTGAGGTGGACGGCTTGCAGGGGAGTCACAGAGAGACCAATGTGGCTGTGGTGTTGGGAGGTGAGGGGTGTCTGTTCTCACCTATATGCACCCTTCAGGCATGCTCACTCACACCTTCCTGCACAATCAGCAACCCCACATGACCCCTTCACTCCTGTGCAAACCCACACACCCCCAAATACGCATGCACACACTCATGAACGCAAACAGGGTGCACACGTGTGTACATGCACATAGAGTGGCCACACAGGTACTGACACATCCAACAGACACAGCTGGCAAGCACAGCTGGGCTCAGGGGTGCATGGCCCTGTCTCCAGCAGGGGTCTCCACGACTAGCTGCCCCACAGTGCCCTCTGGTGTCCAGGCCCTGAACGGCGGTGTTCTGGGGCGCCAGGCTAGGGCAGGATCCGCCATCCTCTCCTCTGCTTTGACGGCAGTCCAGCCACCTCCTCTCTGTGCTTCTTGCCCCCAGGCCTTCCACACTGCAGCCAGAGACAGCCTTCCAAAACAGGGCTGGCCACGCTCCAAATCCTGCCATGGCTCCCTAGGTGTGGAACTTTCAACACTCCAGCCCCTGCTGACATCTCCAGACATGCCCCCGTCCAGCCGCTCCCAACCCAAGCTTTCCTCCTTGGACCTTTCTTTGCAAAGGCTGTTCCCTCAGCCAGGAATGCCCTTCCCTGCCTTCCCACCTGACACATTTGCTCCGCTCCTTGAAGGGCCAAAACTAGGATGAGAAGCCCTCACTGACACCACCCACCCAGTGCCCTGACCCGGGACCCTGTCACCATAGATCACCTGCTTCATCAGTGGCCGCATCCCTGTCTGCCTCTCTCATCAGACTGATGAAACTCCAAAGCTCCAAAGCGGCTGGTTCCTCTGGGACCAGCATCGACCATGCGATGAGAATGAGGCTTAGAGACAGGCAACATATTCCTTCCTGGGCATCTCTCGCTCAGGGCAGATTCTGCAGTTGCAAAACACAGAGGGGGAAACCTCGAGGGAGGCTTGCCTACTTTATTTAGATTGCCACCACTCTCGAATATTAAAAGATGAATTTATACAAATGACATACACTACTAGCAAAAAAGCAAGTTCTGTTTCCACAGCTCCTGTGATGTGCTGGTCCCTCGAGGCACATCGTCTCATGGACTCACCATGATGCATGCAGAGGGCAGTGCCTTTGTTTTGACCACTGCAATGTCCCCTGAACATCGTAGGTGTCCAGCGAGCACCTACTTGTGGAATGGAGGAAAGCTCACAACACCCTAGCAAGGTGTCTACTGCTATCATCTCCATTTGACAGATGAGAAAATTGAGGCTCAGAGAGGTGCTCGAACGCATCCAAAGCCACTGGAAATTGTTCAAACTCTGGTCTGTCAGATGGAGACAGTTTTCCCTGCCCTTTCCTGCTCTTGCTTCCATTAAAACAGTTTACAACACCCTGCTTCTGAGCAAAACAAGCTGCCTTTCAGCTCCTTCACTGCTCTCTGGAAAGATGCCAGCTCTTTGCTTCTAATGGAGTCCTTGGGTCTGGCCTGCCCAATTCCCTGCAGGGTCCCACAGAAACACTGTGGCCACACCATACACCAGTCCGGGGTCCCAGCAGCATGATGCTGCTCTGTCCCCACAGTCCTCAGGTGTGACCTTTCCTGCCCAGGAAGCAGGGGACAGGCAAAGGGACAGGCATTCATTGGCATTGTGACCCAGTGAAGCCAGTGTGGTTAGACCTTCACCTTACAAATGAGGAAACTGAGGCCCAAGGCTTCAAGCAGCTTGCCCAGGTCCCACCACCAGGAAGAACAAAACCAGAATTTTTCAGACCAGACCATCATCATCACGGCCTCCTCTGTATCGGGCTTTTTACTACAAGGCTTATGCTTGTTCTCTAGAATCCAAGATGCAGGAGTGTTCTCCCACATTGTGGGTGAGAAGTCTTGCAAACACAGAGAGACAGAGCAACTTGCCGGCGAAATCACGCAGCCACGGACAGAAGAGGGTGAAACGCCCCCAGGTGGGGCTGACTCCACAGCATGGGTGCAGCTCGATGTATCTGCCTGCAAAGGCTTGTTTTCTCATCTGAGCCAGGAAGTACCGGAGTGACCTTGAGCCAACGATTTGTCTCAGCCAGGTCTTGTAGGTCACCCCATTCATTCTTGTCAATGCTTCTGTCCCTTTTCAGCTGTCTTAAGCCTGGGCTTACATTTCTCCCACGATGGAGTCTCACTCTCTCACGGCAGGAAGCTCAAACCATTGCCAGCTTCTTTTTAAGTAATGTTGAAGGTAGCATCATGGAGTTCTTATGCTCAAAACCACTCCTTCAGTCATCTTGTACTTCCTGAGCATCTGTTTATACCTGACTCTGTGGGAAGCACTAAGGATAAAGCAAAGAGCAAGACAGACAGGCTCCTGCCCTCTGGGGGAGCCTGAGAAAGAAGGAAAATACATCATCAATGAAATATATATATATATATATATGATTGCAAATAGTAGTGAGCGTTATGCACAGAAGTAAAGCAGGGTGGCACAGCAGAAAAGCATCAGGTGGTCAAGGAGGCCTAACTGGAGGAGGTGTCGTCTACACCCAGTCCTGGGTAACAAGAAAGAGTCATGTAAAACTGGAGCTAGGGGCTAGCTTAAAATAGGCTGTGGCACATAGCTGGTGCTCAGAGAGAAAAGGTAAGAACTGCTAGCCCACCAGGAACTGAACGGGGGATATTTTTCTCCCCTTCTTCCCAAATTCCCACTAAAATGATAGTAAAATGAAAATATTAAGCCGGGCTCGGTGGCTCAGCCTGTAATCCCGCGCCTTTGGGAGGCTGAGGTGAGTGGATTGCCTGAGCCCGAGGGTTCGAGACCCACCTGGGCAAGCGAGACCTCATCTCTACAATAAATCAAAAATTAGCTGGGTGTGGTAGCACGCGCCTGTAGTTCCAGCTACTTGGAAGGCTGGGGCGGAAGGATCGCCGGAGCCCAGCAGGTCGAGGCTGCGGTGGCCGGGAGCGGCCACTGCACTCCAGTCTGGGTGACAGAGTGAGACTCCAACTCAAAAAAAAAAAAAAAATATTTTGAGTCACAAATTAATAAGGACAAAGTGAACAGGACAATGACAGAGGATAAGAGGAGTTTACAGAATTTTTGAAGGTGGAAGGTTAATAGTAATCAACTAGGCAGAGTGGAGGAAGCTGAAACCAAATTCTGCAGGAAGAGGAGCTGATCTGAGACCAGACACCAACATGACAGCCCCCTCACCACCCAGAAACAGCCTAGGAGGCCACCAGGTCCCAGGGGGGCGGGGAGGGGGGTCGCAGGTAGGAACGGAAGCCAAATGAGTCAAGAGTTTGTAAAAACAGTTGTGTCTTCCAGCTTCCCAGAACCCAAGGTCATGAGTCTCCAGATTGAAAGAATCCACTGAGTGCCCAGCTTGATGCAAGAAAACAGGCAATTATGAATTCCCAGGAAAACAAATAACACGAAATAGAAAATGTTGTCATAATGTACTGCACAGCTCAGCTGGGAACAATATTTACACGACCATCATACTGTAAACACCAAATACTGAGGCATCCAAAAACTGTGATGAAATGAGATCGGGAGCTTGCCGAAGCCAAGTATAGGCTTCCATGCGGAAGCAAACGAAATCCTCATTCACCTTCCGCAGTAGGAAGCCATCGGATACTGTCTAAAACCGAAAGGGAAGGACGAGAAGCAACAGCAATGTAGCACGCGAACGAAAATGAGGACAGGGCAGAGGCCTGGGGAGGCCGGCGAGGCTGGGGGTTGTGGCTGGGTGCGCTGGGAGCAAGGCCGTGCACAGCTGCCAAGCCCTGCCGTTGGTGGGGGGCCGGGGGCAGTTGGGGCATCTCGTCGGCGTGCACCGCTCTCATAAAAACAGGACGTGGCCAGCCAGGAAACCCCAGCCGGCCGATGCTCTGCGGCCCCCTACAAGCCCCGGGAGGCGCAGGCGGTGGAAGGAGACAGGCCAGGAGGTCAGCCCAGGTCGTGGAAAGCCAAAACCGGAATATTTTTAGAGAATCTTGAGTCACTTGGGGACTCTCCGGCCTGCCAGCCTCACAGTCGGGGAAAGAGCCCCAAGCCACAGACCACTCCGCAGAGCCACAAGGGCGAAAGCGCCGCCATCGCGCCCAGCCCCCTCCCCCCACAGAGGCCAGCAGTGCAGGGCGAGCTCGGATTGGCTGCGCTTGCTCACGTGGCCTCATTGCCGCAAGGCAGGCTGGGAGCCGAGAGTCGGCTCCCAGCTGGGCAGCTGTATCCTGAAGGTGGGGGTGCGTGCCCCAGGATCTCGCTCAGTCCCCCGTCCTTGGCTGAATGTGGTCTCGGTCCAAGGTCAGAGCTGCAGCCTCGCTGGCCAGGCTGTTGGGGGAGTGACGGAGGGGGCCTTGGGAAAATAGGGCTGTGTCTCCCAACAGAAGTAAGACAGACTTGCCCCGGACCCATGGCAAAGCTTGCAAACGAGAAATGCCACAAAAGGCTAGTTTTGGGGGGCCACGGTGGCTCCCCCTGTAGTCTCAGCGTTATGGGAGGCCCAAGCAGGAGGATCGCTTGAGGCCAGGAGTTGGAGGTTACAGTGAGCTATGGCTGTGATCGCACCACTGTACTCCAACATGGGCAACAGAGCAAGGCCCTGTCTCTAAATAAATAAATATATATTTGTAAAGGCTGTTTTTGTTTTTTTGTTGTTGTTGTTTTCCTCCCTGAGTGGCTTCCCACATCCCCGTACAGAGAAGCGGATGCGTCATCCCAAGAGAAACCCCAATCCGCTGTGTCCCTGGGGGAGGCACCAGCTCTGAGTCCAGTTCTTCGCTGAGAACGACCCCCTAGGGAAACGCTATTGCCTGCCACCCCTCAAGCTTCTCCAGAAATCAAAGGCTCACTCACCCCATCCTTTCAAGCAAGGGATAGGTCTTACTTGAAGAAAGGACATTCAAGTGGCTGATATTGGGAAACTGCCATTGGGAGGGTTGCAGACATTCTTGGGTGGACGGAAGAATTTGTCCCTGGGTGGAGGAGGGCCTCTGGAAGCTCTTGAGGTCGCTGATGAAGGGAATTCATTTCCTCTCTGGTGCCCAGGATTCAGACTGATCCAGACATCTGTTGGGCAGACAGCCAGGATACCCCCAGCATGCTTAGAGAAGTGGCTTCCTTTGCCCTCCTGAGGATAGATTTATACTGTCCTGAGTCTGCAGGTTATTTTTTTGTGCCTGGGGACTTCAGAGCCAAGAAAAGTCTGTGGCAGGAAGGGTGCACCACCTTCAAGGCTGCCCCTACCCAGCAGGGCAGAGTCCACCTTGCGCCAGGTTGTTCTAGTGTGGATGGCCTTAGGTCTGGGGCCCCATGTGGCAGGAGGAGCTGCTGAGATAACCCTGTTGGTGAGGGCCATGCAAGGGCAGGGATGGAGTAGTCTTGGGCTGGAGATGCCTAGTCTTCCCCTCTCTGGTCATGGAGGGCACTGAGCTGGTACCCTCCTTGGAGGCCACATACCTCAAACGTGGGCTCTTCTGCTTGTGGTGAGATCTCTCACTACTTTTTTTTTTTTTAAAGAGACAGGGTCTCACTGAAGTGCAGTGGTATAATCATAGTTAATTGCAGTCATGAGCTGGCTCAAGCAATCTTCCTGTCTCAGCCTCACAAGTAACTAGGACTGCAGGCACATGCCATCATGCCCAGCTATTTATTTTTTACTTTTGTAGAAATGGAGGTCTTGCTATGTTGCTTAGGCTGGTCTTGAACTCTTGGTCTCAAGCAATCCTCATACCTTGGCCTTCCAAAGCACTGGGATTACAGGCACAAGCCACCATACCGAGTTCAGGATCTCTCCCTTCTGTCAACTGGTCTCTGCCTTGCTTGTGTCACAAGGAAAGTTTACTAAAAGGTTGCAGTCTGGTCCGAGTTGCATGGTAGAAACATAGGAAATTCACCAACAGGTCAGCCATGGTGACTCCGGACAGTGAGATTACAAAGAATGTGTTTTGGGTTTTTTTTATGCTTTTTCTGTCAAATATTTCTACAAGAAGTGTGTGTTATTTTCAATATATAATAAATACATAGTATTTTAAAGTTAATACAATCAATTAATACAACTATTGTAATACAATATTTTAATATAAATAAGCAAATTGTTTTAACTCTACCTGTTCTGTACAGTTCAGATTCTGCCTCTTACATGCAGCCTTCCCGAATTACCCAAACTGAGATCCTCAGAGCCAGAAGGAACTTGACACCATCTAGTGACCCAAAATCTCAGATTCAAATAGTGTTGGGGGCTGGGTGTGTGTAGTGGTTTGGTGTGAGGCAGATGAATCATAGCAAATGTTCCCTGATTCTAATTGTGCCCCGTTGTTTTTACAGGGGCAAAATGAACAGTGCATCTAGGGTCTGACCCCAAGCAGAATTCAAAGCAGCACTGCCTTCACAACCCCTGGCCTCTCACAGGTTCCAGCAGACATGCATTGAAAAAGGGACGGTGACCAGGGATAGGGAAGATCACAAAATCCTCATTCTGCTTGCCTTCTGCTGCATCACAAACAACCTAACTCAGGAGTATAAAACCACTGGTGCTGCAGGGACGGCCTGTCTCTGTCTCATGAGGTCCAGGCCTCATTTGGGTCCAGCTGCAGGGGCCTGTCTCTGTCTCATGAGGTCCAGGCCTCATTTGGGTCCAGCTGCAGGCTCCCCACCTGCATACCCAGCACCTGGACCCTGCCGGGCTGTGGACTGGAACACCTTCACCTGGCCTCTGTGAGAGCGACCGGAGCTTCCTCACAATGTCCTGAAAGAGTCAGGATGAGGCTGCCTGGCCTTCTGATTCAGTGTGCACAATCACCCAGCATTACTTCTGCCTGATCTGTGGGTCAAAGCAGCCCAGTCAGATTACGGGGAGGAGACGTAGACTCTCAAAGGAGTCACGATAGAGAATTTGCAGCCATTTTTTTTTAAAACCTCCACACCCCTTCTAGAATGTATCGTGGTCAGTGACTGTTCATGGGGCCACCTACCGCACTTCCTAGTCTGTCAGCATGTCTCCTAGAGCAGGGCCCCTGGCGAGGGCTTCCTCTCCCAATGGGGAGGCTGGAGCAAGTCTGGATAGGACAGGTATAGGGATGGAATGTGGGAGTGGGACATGTAAAAGATTCAGAGGTCATCATGGCTAGTGAGAAAGGGATGGAGGCTGGGGGAGGAGGCCAGGGGATGGAGAGCCTCCTCCAGATTAAGAGTTGGGAGGCCGCCAGTCACGAAGATAAAACCAGGCAGAGCAGTAGGTGTGGGAAAAGGAGCAGAGCTTGACAGAAACACACTGAGTGGAGGGATGTGATAGTCACTTTGTCTTTCTAGGCTGTGTGCCAGCACCACCCCTCCAGCGTGCTCCAGGTGAAGTGCCACTCTCTCCTCTGAGCCCCTGCAAACCCTGTGCTGCCCAGGCCAGATGCATCTGTGGGTTCTCAGCCTCGTCCAGAGCGAAAGACACCTGCAGGCCGAGGGGCCTCCTGGCAGGTGAAAGAATAGCAGCCCCCTTGGCCAGTCTCCCTCGGGGCTGCTACAAGCTTCTGGGATCGTGTTCCAGATCCTCCATTTACTAGTGTGTGACCCAGGTCAGTTAGTAGAATTAAACTGCTTTGAGGCTAAGTTTCCTCATCTGTAAGAAAAGTTTTTGGTTTGTTTTGTTTTTTTTTGAGTTTGAGTCTCACTCTGTCGCCCAGGCTGGAGTGCAGTGGCATGCTCACGGCCACCCCAGTGTCGACCTTCTGGGTCCCAGCGATCCTTCCACCTCAGCCTTCCAAGTAGCTGGAACTACAGGCGCATGCTACCACGCCTGAGTAATTTTTTTTTTTTTTTTTTTATTGTAGAGACAAGGTCTTGCCAAGTTGCCCGGGCTAATCTCAAACCCACGGGCTCAGGCAATCCACTCACCTCGGCCTCCCAAAGTGCTGGAATTACAGGCTGAGCCACCGAACCTGGTCTAGATAGGTATTTTAATCATACTTACTTGAAAGAGCCCAGTGGGGGTTAGAATGTTCCCGGCATGGTCAGAGCTTAGCAGGCTGTTCAGTGAGCCCAGGCCTGAGGCCCAGGAGCAGGAGGAAGCCTCACTGAATCTGGGTGAATTCAGTGGCCTCTTAGAGTCTTAAACTGAATGTGTGAGTTCCCCAGAAGGACAAGCCTCAGCCAGGCCTTTCCCTCGGGGTGTCCAGTCTGACCCAAAGAAGCACAAATCACAAGCTGCTAGGAGGCCCCTTCCAGTACATGTGGGGCAGCTGGATTTAGAAAAGGGAGGCAGTGCACCCCCCCCCCGCCCCCAAGTCACTCCAATTACTCAATGCTGCAATTGGGCACCTCAGATGGTGACATCAAAGAAGACTTCTTGGAGGAGGGAGGACATTTCGGTTTGAAATTCAAAAGGTAACAAGGTATAGAGTGAAAAGTCTCCCACCTCCATCTCCCAGTCCTCTTGGTGCTCTCCTGGGACTCATCCAGTGTCATCAGCTCCTTGTGTATCCTTGCAGAGACAAGCACATTTCTTTTTTTCTCTGTCCTGCACATTTCTCTGTTCACTTAACATTCCCTTCCATTCTGTATATCCTTTCATTTCAGCACAGGGAGCACATCCTCGTCCCTTTCTGCAGCTGCATGATACTCCACTGAACAGCTCTGCCACTGTGCACTTCCCAGTGTCCCGTAGGTCGCTCCAGTTTCTTGAAATTACTGTGAATGTCCTCATGCAAACTCAGTTCTCACATGTGCGCGTCTATCTGAGGGAGATGGCCCTGGGAGGGAGATGGCAAAGGGTACATGCCTCTCAAGATAGACAGATCTTGGCGAGTTGACCTCCACACACTGGGGGCCCAGCAGAGTGTCTGAGACAGCCTGTTTCCACGGGAAGCTGCTTGGGTGGGGAGGCTGGAGCAGGAGGCAGCACTGCAGGGGACAAGCACAGAGACAGGGCCACGTGAGCTTGAAGAGGGGAAGGAAAGGGGATACCAGCGGTGAAATGGGGATGCCAGGCCTACCCAAGGGGGTGTTGTGGTGGTTACTGAGGTGCCTCCCAGAATGACAGGGGGAAGGTCTCACGGAAGAGACAGGCCACGGGATCAATCTGGCCCAGAAGTCAGGCACTCAGGCTGAGGAGACAACATGCCTGGGTGCAAAGCCTGCTCTGCTACTAATTTATCGAATGAGTCACTTGGTCTCTTTAAGTCTCAGTTTCCTCATCTGTAAAATGGGACAATAACACAATAACAAGTACTTCTCTCAAGTGAGATACTTACTGCAGGATCTGGTACATGGGACTTACTAGGTGATCAAGAGTCCCTGTCCGCGTCCGATTATTCTCTCCTTGGCTGAGCAGTAGCAGTACGTGAGAGTCAGATGGACATTTGCTGAATGAGAGTGTGACCAAGTGACAATGGCAGTGCCAGAGAACCTGCGATCATATCTCAGGGCCATCCCATCTGGGCTGTGGAGCTCTGGGTAGCCACATGGTCTTTTTGAGCCTCCGTGGTCTTATCTGGTAAATGGGAACCTAGACCTGGGTACTGTGGAGTGGCTCCAATGAATGGACATGCCTGTGCACACCCAGCATGCCAGGCTGTGGATGTGGGCCCGGAGATGGGTAGGGCAGAGAGGGCAAGGCCATTTCCCAGCACGGTCTCCACCCCCCACCATGCCCACCCATGAGCAGCTAAGCCAGCTGGCTGGTTTTGATAAGCGAATATTATAAACAACACAGAAAGCATGCCCCAGGGCTCTGGTGGAGGCTGGGGCTCCCTCAGGGAAGCCCAGCGGGAGGGGACTTGAGTGGTCGTGGGCAGGTGCTCCTGGTAGTTCTGGGCTAGGGGACACCTTGTTGTATCCAAATGACAGAATGGAGTAAATAAAATAATAGCAGTAATAATAATGATAAGAACACCTGCATACTGAATGTTTATGATGCTATTTAATACTCAAAATAATCCTGAGAGAAAAATCTTTGCTAAACACAGCTCAGATAAAGGGCTTGTACCCAGAATACACACAGAGCTCCTACAACTCGACAGTAAGAAAACAGTTCAATAAAAACGATGCAAAAGATGTGAACAGACGCCTCCCCAAAGAAGATATGCGTATGGCAGATAAGCACATGGAAAGACACCTAGCATCATTAGTCATCAGGGGAATGCAAATTAAAACCGCAGTGAGACTTCACTACACACCTATTAGAATGCGGACAATTAAAGTGACCAACAAGTCCAAATATTGGTGAAGATGAGCAGAAACTACAACTCACACAGTGCCGTGGGGGCATAAAATGGCGTGGCCACTCTGGGAAATGGCTTAGAAGTTTCTTGTGAAGTAAAGAGACACCTACTTGGAACTCAGCTGTTCCACTTCCAAGAGAAATGATAACTATGTTTACACACACATACAAAGCTGCAAGCAAATGCTAATAGCAGTTTTATCATAGTTAAAAACCGGAAAGAACCCAACTGTCTAAGAACTTGGGAATGGATAAGCAGATTATGGTCTATCCATCAATGAACTATGACTCAGCAACAGAAAAGGAATGAACTACAGATACATGCAACAATGTGGAGGAATCCCAAATGCGTTCTGCTGAGCAAAAGAAGTCAGATGAAAAGGCTGCATCCCTTGTATAGAACATTCTGGAAAAGACGCAACTGCAACATGGGATGACCTGTGGTGACAAGGGACTAGGGATGGGGGAAGGGGATCAACTATGAAGGGGCAATACGGAAATATGGGAGTAAAGGAAACATTCTGTATGATGACTGTGGGGGTGGTTACACAACTGTATATACTCGTCAAAAATTGTCAAACTGTGCGCTTAAATGGATGAATGTTATTGCATGTAAATTACACCTCATTAAGCTGGGGAAGTAGGAGGGAAGCCTGGTGTTTGTTTGTTTGTTTGTTTGTTTGTTTTTGAGTTGGAGTCTCACTCTGTCACCCAGGCTGGAGTGCAGTGGCACACTCACGGCCACCGTAGCCTAGACCTGCTGGGCTCAGGCGATCTTTCTGCTTCAGCCTTCCAAGCAGCTGGAACTATAGGCATGTGCCACCATGCCCAGCTAATTTTTTGAGTTATGGTAGAGACGAGGTCTCACCATGTTGCTCAGACTGGTCTCAAACCCCTGGGCTCAGGCAATTCTCTCACCTCTGCCTCCCAAAGTACTGGTATTACTGGTGCGAACCACCACGTCCGACTAGGGAAGCCTGTTTAATCAAGGAAAACTCCCCAGCAGTGGAGACCTCTACTGTCATGTTACAGATGAGGATACTGTGGCTCAGAGGGCAACATGACAGGCCCAAGGTCAAGGAGGAAGTCTGTGGTGGGATTGGGATTTGGCTGAGACCTCTGCTCTTACCCTCCCAGCTCTGTCCTGCATTTGCTGTATGATTGCAGGCTAGTGTCAGTTCCCCATTCTGAAAAATGGGTGGGGATGAACAAGACCCAAACCCTCCCAGGCAGTGGGGCAGATAGACCCACACCCACATCATGGTGATATCAGAGGGGCTGCAGGAGCCATGGGTGGTGGCTGGCCCAAACTAGGCTAGGGTTGGGGAAAGCTTCTCAGAGTTGGGGATATTTGACCTGGGCTTCAAAGAATGAATAGGAGTTTGCCAATAAAGGATATTCCAGATAAAGGATAAGAATGTCCTATATATCTTCCTAGTCACCTTACTACTTGCTGTCTGAAATGCCACTAGTATGCCATTCCTCAGGGCCAAAGCCTGGCTTTGGGGTAAACCCTGACAGGCGAGGATACCCAGGTGGGGATATCTGTGGGGAGGTTGAAGGGGAACAGAGTGAGGTGGGACAGTAGCAATGACTGAGGATGCTGAGATTTCAGGGACTGCAGGGACAGAGGGACACATGACAGAACTGACTGTGTTCAGGGCAGCATAGTAGTAGCCTGCTTATGGGTTGTCTCATTAATTCCTCACCCCTGGAGCAGCTCAGAGAGGTCAGGTGAGTCTCCCAGGGTCATACGGCAAAGCTGGTGGCAAAGCCAGCCTGCTGATCCAAAGCCAGGGCTCCTGCTCTGGGGGTGAGGGGACTCCTATTCATTCTTTGAAGCCCAGGTCAAATTTCCCCAACCACAGCCTAGTTTGGGCCAGCTTCTTTCCCCAGGCAAGCCACTTCTGCTCTCTGGGCCTCAGTTTCCACCTCTGTAAAACGGGGCTGTAATGGAACCAGCCTCACAGACCGATGGCATGGGGAGACAGAGACAAAGGGAACAGAAGTGCTGACTTAGCTCGAGCACCTACTTGCAGACTGGGCAAGAAAAATAGAATTTGCTAGGTAAGTCAGCACTGAAAAGTGACACTCCCTCTTCCTCTTTGGTCTTCATTTGCCCTATCTTTCAGTTGGGTACAGATCAGACTGAATGGCAGGTCACAGACCAGGGGCCATTTCTAGCACATATGTATGTTTTGTTTCATCCCAAGGTCACTTTTCTTCCCCCCTTTCCCCTGAATTTTTTTTTTTTTTTTTTTTTTGAGTCAGGGTCTCACTTTGTCACCCAGGCTGTAGTACAGTGGCACGATGTTAGCACACTGCAGACTCAATCTCCTGGGCTCAAGCAATCCTCTCACCTTAGCCTTCCAAGGCGCTGGGATTACAAGTATGAGCCTCCACTCTTGGTCCTGAATTTTTAATTATGAAAAATATCATCCAGGCTCGGTGGCTCAGCCTGTAGTCCCAGCACTTTGGGAGGCCGAGGTGAGTGGATTGCCTGAGCCTGCGGGTTCGAGACCAGGCCAGGCAACTTGCTGAGACCTCATCTCTACAATAAATCAAAAATTAGCCAAGTGTGGAAGCGTGCGCCTATAGTTCCACCTGTTTGGAAGGCTGAGGAGGAAGGATCGCCGGAGCCCAGCAAGTCCATGCTGGGATGGCCGTGAGTGTGCTGCTGCACTCCCGCCTGGGTGACAGTATGAGACTCCAACTCAAAAAAAAAAAGAAAAATATCATGCACACAGGAAGTGGAAAGCATAATTCATGGCCACAATCAGCACAACCTGGGCACCCAGGGCTGACACGTGGCCCTGCGCTCTCTCTCCTTCCCTCTCTCCTGCAGGCAGTTCTGTGTTGTTTTCCAAATTGTTGCAAAGGAAGTTACTGACATAGGACCTTTTGCTCCTAGCCATTCAACACGTGTCCCCAAGAAGAAGGATTTCTCCTACATGACCACAATATGCTTATTCCACCTGTGGGGAAAATGTTTTATTTTGAAGAAACTTACACCTCCAGAAAATTGACCAGAATCATGAAATGAATACCACGTGACCTTCCCTGGAGCCACCAAATGCTAATCATTTGCTGGGTCTTCTCTCTCTCTTTCTTTCTCTTCTCTTCTTTCCTCTCTGTCTTCTATCTTATCTCTTTCTTTCTTACCCAACCATCGAAGTTAGTGACAAACACACATACATGTGTTTTTCAATCAGTTGTCATTTAAACATCAAGAAGTCTCATGTTATTATTTGATTTTCAGCTCCTCTTGAAAAACCAGGAGACCTAGCCCAGATCTCCCACGTGGAACAATCCACTGAAGTGAGCAGCAGCTGCCCACACCTGGCCACACTCCACACTGCTCCTTCTTGTCTGACACCCAGCCCGTCTCCCTCAATTACTGGGTCCCGCACCATGGCATTTTTGATCCACAGTCAATCCTAGATAATTTGGGTTTGGGTTTTTGTTTGTTTGTCTTTTTTGTTTGTTTGTTTGTTTGTTTTTGAGTCAGAGCCTCACTCTGTCGCCCAGGCTGGAGTGTAGTGCCATAATCACAGCCCACCGCAGCCTCATCCTCCTGGGTTCAGGTGATCTTTCTGCTTTAGCCTCCCAAGTAGCTGGGACTAGAGGTGTGTGCCACCACACCCAGCTAACTTTTTGATTTTTTGTAGAGATGAGGCCTCACTGTGTTGCCTAAGCTGGCTTTGAACTCCTGGTCTCAAGCAATTCTCTCACCTCGGCCTACCAAAGTGTTGGAATTACAGGCATGAGCCACTGTGCCTGGTTGATTCCAGATGATCTTTAAAGGCCTCTGGTCTCTTCAGGAGGAGATCATCCTCTCCCTTGGGAGGCACCTGTCTGTCAGGCCTGTGCCAGTGGCTTGATGACACCCCAACTTTGTAGCTATGTGTCTTCTGCTCAGGGTGTTAGGCACTGGATTTAACCTCACTGCGGTTCAAATCCCAACTCCAAGAGCTACCACCATGGTGACCTTTGGAAAGTTCTCAGGCTCTCCAAAACCCACTCTCCTCATTTATGTGACCCTGCTTGACAGGGTGGGTGTAAGGATCACATAAGATCATGCACAGAAAGCACTTAGCACAGCACCTGGCAGAGAAGGAGCACTCAGGTATTATTCTGAGAAGACATTTGGGCAAGTGAACAGAAACCTGGACACAAGCATATTCATTTTGATGCCATGAAACTGAGTAAATGATCTAAATGCCCAATAGTGGGGAATGGGTTGGACAGGGATTGTATCAAGAAGATGAAAGAAGCAACCGCCAAGACAAAGGGGCACTGTATTAGAAATGACCCAAAAGCCATCAATAAAGGGCCATGCCAGTTATGGTTAAGCCAGACACAGTGGTTCACACCTATAATAACAGCAGCCTGAGAGGCCGAGGCAGGAGGATAGCTTGAACCCAGGAGCTCGAGACCAGCCTGGCAACATAGTGAGACCTTGTCTCTACAAAAAACAAAAAATGAGCTGGGCATGGTGGTGCATACTTGTAGTCCTAGCTACTTGGGAGGCTGAGGAGGGAAGATCACCTAGTTCAGGAGGTTGAGCTTGTAGTGAGCCATGATCATGCCACTGCACTCCAGCCTGGGCAACAGAGTGAGACCCCAACTCAAAACAACAACAAAGAGAATGGTTAGGGTCTTGCCTAAGACAAGACAGGCAGTTCTCCAGGAGAAACTGTTATGCTATATGCCAACTATTGGAATAAAAAGTAGAGAGAAAAAATTATATTTGCATTTACTTGTATTTATGTATGGAAAACTCTGGAAAAATTCATAAGAAAAAACTAAAAAAACTTTCCTGTGTATAGTTGGGGATACCCAGGCAGATGGAAGACAGGGGTGAGAGGTAGATATCTCCTTGTATGTACCTGTATATATTTTGTTTTAGTTTTTGAAACATGAATATATGTACCCAATCAAAATTACATTTTAAAAATTCTTTTTTTTTTTTTTTTTTTGAGTTGGAGTCTCACTCTGTTGCCCAGACTGGAGTGCAGTGGCACGCTCCCAGCCACCACAGCCTCAACCTGCTGGGCTCCGGCGACCCTTCTGCCTCAGCCTTCCAAGTAGCTGGAACTATAGGCGTGCGCTACCATGCCCGGCTAATTTTTATTTATTGTAGAAATGAGGTCTCTCCAAGTTGCCCGGGCTGGTCTCGAACCCACAGGCTCAGGCAATCCACTCGTCTTGGCCTCCCAAAGTGCTGGGATTATAGGCTGAGCCACCGAGCCTGGCCTAAAAAAATTCTTAAAGAATGATTTTGTGGTTTTCCACACATTAACAAAAGAAAACGCTCACAGTACATTGTTAAACGGAAGAAAAACAGGCTACGGTGAATGTGATTTGATTGTACTTGTTGGAACAAACATTCCACTTGTGTATGAAGAGGCCACTATGCGCAGGGTTCTGTCTGCCTGCTCCAGAACCCAGAACACACACACGCAGAGTTGCTCAGTAAACACAGAGCAAGTGAATGAATGGATAACTACGATATCAAGATGGCCAAGGGCACATAAACAAACTGAGAACAGTGGTGGACTTTGAAGGTAGATTGATGAGGGACTTTTATCGTCTTGATAATTTTTGTTTATTATGGATTTTTTTTTGTTTTTTTTGAGTAGGGATCTCACTGTCATTCAGGCAAGAGTGCAGTGTCACAATCACAGCTCACTACAGCCTCGACCTTTCTGGGCTCAGGCAATCCTTCGGCCTTGGCTTCCCAAGTAATTGGGACTATAGGCACATGCCACCAGGCCTGGCCAATTTTTTTATTTTTATTTTTTGTAGAGACAAGGTCTTGCTATGTTGTCCAGGCCGGTCTCGAACTCCTGGGTTCAAGAATCCTCCTGCTGTGGCCTCCCAAAGTGTTGGGGTTACAGGTGTGAGCCACTGTGCCTGGCCTATCCTGAAAATTTTAAATGAGCCCATCTTGTGCTTCTGATCAGGAAATAAAAACAGCATTAAAAGGCACTAAAAGTAAGCACAAAGGTTCTGTCTGCAAGTGTGTGGGCGCCAGAGTCTGGGCAGGGGAAGGTGGTGGGCTCACTGGGAAAGAGCTAGGGTTGGTGACAAGACAGGTGTCCCACAAGCCCGGTCCATGCTGTTCCACCCTGGCTGCAGAGACGAGCTTCCCAGGAGGGAGACAAGAGTGGGCAGCTCGGGAGCACAGAAAGTCAAGGCTTCAGGAGCCTTGTAGAGGGAAGATGGAGCCAGAGAGGGCCTGTGGATTGGCCTGAGGTCACACAGCAAGGCCAGGACACACGAACCAGGCCTACTCAAGCATCAGCCCCCAGCATGAGAATGCTTGGACACTGGATGGAGTTATTCACAACCCTTAGCTCTGGTACTCAGGTGAGGGGTCTGTTTGTCTCTAAGCCACTAGCTTTAACCACTGGGACTCCGTTTCCCCTTTGTTTCTCTCCAGAGTCTCTAGCTCTATACCCCTGGGCTTCAGTTTCCCCTGAGTCTGTCTCCAGAGCCACTAGCCCTACATACCTGAGCCTCAGTTTCCCATGTGAGCCTCTTTGTCTTCAGAGCCCATGGCTGTACACCCCCAGGCCTCAGTTTCCCCCGAGTCTGTCTCCAGAGTCTCTAGCTCTACACCCTGGGCCTCAGTTTCCCCAAGTCTGTTTGTCTCCAAAGCCTCTAGTTCCAAACCCCCAGGCCTCAGTTTCCCCCGAGTCTGTCTCCAGAGCCTCTAGCTCTATACCCTGGGCCTCAGTTTCCCCCGTGTCTGTTTTTCTCCAGTGCCTCTAGCTCTACACCCCTGGGCCTCAGTCCTCACCCCCCCCCCCCCCGAGAGACTCTTTGTCTCCAGACCCTCTAGTTCTACATTCTGGGCCTCAGTTTCCCCTGATTCTCTTTGTCTCCAGAACCTCTAGTTCCTCACCCTGGGCCTCATTTTTGTTCTGAGTCTGTTTTTCTCCAGAGACTCTAGCTCTACACCCCTGATCCTCAGACTCAGCGTCCAATCCTAGATCTGTCACTAAACTCTCCTGGGTGCCTCCTTTTGGTGGAGCTATAGGTTTCCTCTTCTGTGAGGCAGCAGTAGTATTCCTGCCAACCCCACAAGCTACCTGCACAGGGCTGGTTCCCCAACACGTTGTAGCTGTTGAGTTTGAATTTTAGGATTCTGAAGTCAAACTTCATTGCCTCCTGGGAGCCAGTGTCCCCTGGTCCCACATCGGTGAGTCAGAGAATCCACAAATGTCCATGGACCCCCTAAAGACCCCTGGAGAGACTCCGACTCGAGGGCAGAACTCAGCCACTTGTGGGCATGTGACCCAAGGAAGTTACTGCAAAGTGAGACTCAAGTAACCACAGCACCTTCCACGCATCGCTGCTGTGAGATGGAAGATCTTGGGACCAGAGGCATTGCCGCTGCTGTCACTGCATGTCAGGATGAAGGCAGAGGTCCTCTGCCTCTCCCCTGCTACCACCACCAGTGTCAATGCTAAAGGCAGAGGCGTCCTCACATGGAGGCCTGTACACCGTTTTCCCGGGATACCTGACGCAGCTGTGAAGGAACAGACTGCTGATCCATGCAGCGCCAAGCCTCAAAGCCAGACATCAAAGGCCACACATTGCTGGCTTCCTTCCACGTGACACTCTGGAAAAAACAGAGTGAGAGGCTTAGAAAACAGGTTGAGGTGGGGTGGGAAAGAGGATAAAAGGGGCTGTCTCCCCACTCTCTCAATGGTTTCTTTGGCTTTGCAGAAGTTTGTCCCACTTGTCTATGTTATCTCTGATGGCATGGGCACTTGGGGTTTTGATCAGGAATTGGTTGCCAGTTCCAATTTCCATAAGGGTGTCTCCTGTGTTTTCTAAGGTTCTTATAGTTTGAGGTTTTA
>CAUYQG010275592.1:0-15312 GCA_963574415.1 Tarsius wallacei | reverse complement strand
CTAGACTGCTGCTCGGTGGGCTTCAAGCCGGAGGCAGCTGCTGCTGCTGGCGAGGCCAGGTTGCCATCGCTCGAAAATTCCGCAGTTGGACAAAAACCAGGACAGGCAGCCCAACTCCTGTCAAGGTGATCCTTTGCAAATTAAGTAGACCATCCATAATCTTTGGTTACCATTTTATTCAAGTGCTCTCTGGCTCTTCCCACTCCCCCCTGCCCTCCAGTGGAGGAGCTGCCAGTTATTGTGTGCTGTTCTCAAGTTGTAGTCACCCTGAGTTTCCTTTCTTATTTCTCAAAGCAAACCTTGACTTAGAGGTTTTGGAGTTTCTTATAAGATGGAGTTTGATAGTAAATGAAAGTGACCCCCAAATGTTGACATGTAAACATCACTACCCAGGCCAGGCCCTTTTCAAAAGGAAGACACTGTAAGTTTTCTAAACTCTAATCAAAGTGAATAAGGAAGATGGGAGGGAGGGAGAGGGAGACAGAATATGGATGAATACGAGACAATGCAAGAGGGTGAAGGAGAAGCAAAGGCAGAATACAAATCAGAGCATCCTTCCTAGAACCATGATCGATCTCGCCATAAACTCTGGAATTTTCTAGTCTCTATATTTATGCTTTCTCTTCTTGATGGGATGCAAGCCATTGCCAGCATTGACTGAAAAGATGGAGGCTACCAGACAGAGCTGGTAACTTTGTTCTACGGAAACAAAGACTCACTCCTCCTCCCTGCAGCTCATCTGTAAGGACTGAAACGATTTCAAATTAAATACCTCGAAGACATTATTTTTTTCCTCAGCCTCTTTCCTACTAGATCCCTATGTCCTGGGCTACAACAACACCATCTACAATAATAATGATGGTATCTGCTTTTATACAGCACTTGCTCGGAGTCAGGCGTTGTATCAACTGCCAACTGCAGGCAGCCAGGAAGCTTATCTGCACAGAGGCTCCAGTCCCTCTTTTGGGATGTTTCCCCATGATTTCAGTGCCCAGAACCTTCTGTCAGTGATGTGCTCATGGGAATTCATTCCTACTAACACATGGCCTCTCTCCTGTATTTTTTTTAAAAGATGGTAAGGCAGACTTTATTCAAGAGGATCCTGGGGATAGGTACAGGGACCATTGCAAGGAGATCTCCCTCCCTTGTACTCTTATTTTTTTCTTATGAAAAATTTTCAGGGTCAGGCATGGTGGCTCACGCCGGTAAACTCAACACTTTGGGAGGCCAAGGTAGGAGTTCCACTTGAGGCCAGGAGTTTGAGACCAGCCCGGGCAACAGGGTGAGACCCCGTCTCTGAAAAAATAGAAAAATTAGCTGGGTGTGGCATGTGCCTGTAGTCCCAGCTATGTGGGAGGCTGAGGCTGGAGGATTTCTTGAGCCCAGGAGTTAGAGGCTGAGGTAAACTATGATTTTGCCACTGTACTCCAGCCTAGACAACAGAGTGAGACCCTGTCTCTAGAAAAAAAAGAAAAAGAGCACAGTATCTACCACCTAGTTTTAATTAACATCTTGCTAATTTTGTTTCATCTATTCCCACTCTGTAACTATTCTTTTTAGGGAATATTATTAAGCAAACACTAGACATTGACCACTTCATCTCTTCTCCTTGGCATTTTTGGTGTCCCCCCCCCCCCCCCCACTGTGTTGACTGATGCAGTGACTCCGAGGACCCAGTGGAATTTCCTGCTACGGGTGGGAGGGGCTGTGGTACCCAGGGAAAGGATTTGCATTGCTCTTATATTAATTAATCAAACCTAAGCCAACAATCCACTCACTGATATATTTTTGATATTGTCTGTGGTAAGAATGGTTAGAGTTGCCTTATTATTATTTAATGAAACATGTAAAAATTGAGGCTGCACACAGACAGTGCAGCTAACCGTTTTCTTGGGTTCTGAAGAGGTTAGGTGACTCACAGGGACTCTAGAGTCCCTCAGGGAACTCCAGCCACAGGAGAAAGGGGACCCAGGACACCCTCCCTCTTCTGTGGAGCTTCCCAGGACAGTGTGATGAGGCTTCAGCCACGGGTGGTAACAGTGCTGTCCTTATTGGTGCCAAACACAGAACTGGAGAAGGCACGGAGGATAAGGAAACTAGAAATGCGGATTGACTGTGTGCACACACTGCTAGTTAATTATTTATGTGAGCTGCTTACCATGTGTGCTTAATTACCTTGCAGCACAATAATGAACAGGTCTGTCATTAAAATCCCATTGGATTCCAGCGATGAAAACTCTCCCTGGGCTTTGCTGGCCTTCCTTTGCAGTAGGCATGGCTGCTGGCTCAGAACTTAAACATAGGAGTGGGCTGTTCCTGGCTAGGTCTCTGGTCTCCAAAGACAGGGCACTGGGAGCTTTGCGGAACCTCCTTGGGCTCTGATGGGAGACTTGGCACATCTGTGGCCCCTAAGCGGCTCTCCTCGCTCTGATCATGCCAGGTTTGGCAAAAGGTCTCTCCTCGAACTGCTGTTGAGCTGGGATGGCCTGGGGCTATACACCAGTCTTGCGGGCTTCCATAGTTTGCAGTTACCTTAAAGCAGTGGTTTTGGGGAGCTTAAAAACACATTTATGGTCTGGCCCTTCCCCAGACTAATTAAATGAGGCTCTCTTGGAGTGGGGCCTGTCGCTCTCCGGGTGGTTCTAATACACAGCCAGGTGGAGACCCACTGCTTTAAGAGCAAGTGCATGTTGTGCACAGCACGTCTCGCTTTCTTCCCCATCTTTCTCTGTTAGGGTCGTCCTATTCCTCAAAGCTTTTGAGATAGAAGAGATGTGTTCTTTTTAGGTTTGAGTATCCAGGTCATGCTGGCTTCATAAAATGAATTGAGGGAAATTTTCATCTTATTCTACAGTCTAAAAGAGTTTAAATAACAAAGGTATACCTGGCTTTTGAAGACTAGCTAGTACCCAGTTATGAGACCATGGAGACTTTTTTAAAAGGGTTATCTCTTTAATAACATTTCTAATGTATTTTATGGCTATTGGTTGATTCATGTGTTCAATCTCTTTGGGGACAATTTTGGGAATTTATATTTTGCTAGGAAATTTCTCCATTTTTCTTCTAGATTTTCAAATTTATTGCTGTTGATGTTCATATGCAATGCTTCTTATAAATCTTTTTACTCCTTTCCCAATTGGTGATTACATCTTCTTTCTCATTCTAATATTGCTGGCCAGGAGCTTTTCAAATTTCCTCCATTGGAATGATAATAACAAATGCTTATTGAACACTGATCATGTGCTAAACATAGGGTCCTAACCGCTTTACTAGGATTAACTCAGTTAATTCTCATGACAATTCAAGGATGTAGAGACTCTTATAATCCTCGTGTTACAGATGAAGTCCTTGCCTTTGGGTACACAGAAGAGTCAAGCAACTTGCCATTAGGTCACATAGTAGCATGCAGCAGTAATATGCTGCCAACTAACGTGTTTGTGTGTGTGTGTGTGTGTGTGTGTGTGTGTGTGTGTGTGTGTGTGAGAGAGAGAGAGAGAGAGAGAGAGAGAGAGAGTTAGTTAAGATTTAGAGATTTAGTCTATTGGCTGAGCGCGGTGGCTCAGGCCCACAATCCCAGCACTTTGGGGGGCTGAGGCAGGAGAATCACTTGAGTCCCGGAGTTTGAGACCAGCATGGGCAACATAGTGAGTCCTTGTTTCTACAAAAAAATAAAATTAGCTGGGTGTAGTGGTGTGTGCCTATAGTCCCAGGTCCTCAGGAGGCTGAGGCAGGAGGCTCGCTTGAGCCCAGGAGTGTGAGGTTGCAGTGAGCTATGCACTCCAGGCTGGGCAGCAGAGTGAGACACTTCTCGGAAAAAAAAAAAAGATTTAGCCTATTATTTGTTATAATATTCTTGGGTTAACAATTAAGGGGGAGGAAGACTCTTCATTTATCATCTTCCCTTGTGTCTTTTTTTTTTTTTTTTTTTTGAGACAGGGTCTCAGTATCATTATTGCCCAGGCTGGAGTACAGTGGCATGATCATGGCTCACCAAAGCTTTGACTTCCTGGGCTCAAGCAATCCTCCCATCTCTTCCTCCCAAGCACTTGGGACTATAGGTGTGTGCCACCATGCTCAGCTAATTTATTTTAATTTTTTGCAGAGACAGGGTCTCACTATATTGCCTAGACTAGCCTTGAACTCCTGGGCTCAAGCAATCCTCCTGCCTAGGCCTCCCAAAGTGCTGGGATTATAGGCATGAGCCCCTGTGCCATCCTGGAGTCTTAAGATGCACTGCTTTTTGAGTATACCATTAACTGGAAGTAGGAGGGATGGCGCAACGAATCCCAAATTCTCCTTAAAAGAAAGCAAAGCAAAACAGAAATAAGGAGGGAAAAAGAACAACTACAGAGTGGGAGCTGCAGAGTCCTGCTTAAAATTCTTAACTCAGGAGTATGGTTTTTCAAGAGTTCTGTGGCTAGAAGGTGACAAGACTCCACCGGCAAAGAGTAGCCCAGACAGAGACTCGAGGCTGTCAGCTCCAATGACTACATGGATTCTATGCTATATGACCCTTTTGGTGACCTGGCCCAAGGTCACTTAATTGCCTCAAATGTTCAAATGACAGAAGCCTGTACCAAAACAATGAAGTGGACACGAAGAGGGGTGAGGAAAATAACCACAACTTCCTAAAAGAGTGGTTATTATGATATGCTCCTAGCCACAGCACGCTGTGCAACCTTTGCATGAAAAGATATATCTAAAAGATCTCCCAGACCTGGCTCTCTGCTGCTTCCAGAATGAAAGCCAAACTTTCTCGTGTGGCCTTTAAGGATTCCCACCACCTACATCAACAGATTCTGTAAGCCCATTAGCTACCTGCTCCCTTCAGGCACTACCACCGAGTTGGTCAGACTGAACGCCCGGCTCTCTGTGTCCTTGCATGCCTGCCCTCTCTGCTGCTGCCCATGCTGTTCCCACCAGCAGGGATGCCCTTTCTCCATTCCTGGGTATCTAAATGGGATGAACACTTCAAGGTCTAGCACGAGTGTCGTGACGCTGTTTTCAATTCTCTCCTCCCTTAACTAAATCATATGAGCCCTTATAGACGCTTATCTTGTGGGCCTGTACTTGACGTCTGTTAACTGATTTAACCTTCAAAACAACCCTGCAGGCCAGATGTGGTGGTTCATGCCTGTAATCTCAGTACTTTGGGAGGCCCAGGCGAAAGGGTTGCTTGAGCTGGGAGTTGGAGACCAGTCTGGGCAACACAGTGAGAACTCATCTCTACAAAAAATCAAAAAGTTAGTTGGGCTTGGTGGCCTGTAGTCCCAGCTAACTGAGAGGCTGAGGTGGACGGACTGCCTGAGCCCAGGAGGTTGAGGCTGCAGTGAGGCTTAATTGTGCCACTGCACTCCAGCCTGGGAGACAGAGTGAGGCCCTGATTCAAAACAAACAAACAACAACCGCCCCCTGCAAATTAGGTACTATTTTTTATCCCTGTTTTATAATTAGGGAAACTGAGGCCCAAAGATTTGTCCAAGGCTACATAGTTATCTGTGCCTTTTTTTTTTTTTTTTTTTTTTGAGACAGGGTTTCATTATAACTATTGCCCAGGCTGGAGTACAGTGGCATGATCATGGCTCACCACAGCTTTGACTCCCTGTGCTCAAGCAATCCTCCTACCTCTGCCTCCCAAGTATCTGGGGCTATAGGTGTGTACCACCATACCCAGCTAATTTATTTTACTTTTTTGTAGAGACAGGGTCTCACTATGTTGCCCAGACTGGTCTTGAACTACTGGGTTCAAGCAATCCTCCTGCTAGAATTTGAACCCAGGCAATCTGGCTCCATGCTCGCAATCGTCCACACAGTAACAGTGCCTGTCAGCAGGCATGAGTCATAGTGACTTCGGCACTTTTCTTACCATCTCTATAAGACAATCTGCTTCTGCAAGAAAGCCTGAAGGTCTGGTGCACTTTTGTTCTTACTTGCAAGTGCCGTAACTATTTGCTGGGTGCACAGAGCAAAGCCAGATTCGGTCATGGAGATTGTTACCCTTATCAGAAACCTTGTAGAAAGGAAGACAGTGCTAGGTGGATGGGTTAGGGAGGGCAAGGGGGAAAGTGTGCCACTAAGATCCTCTTTGTCAAGATACTTAACATGTGAGCAGAGAAGCTGATTTTTGATAAATGATACTGTGAAAAATCACTGCTGAAGAATAGTCAAATGCAAACCCAGAGAGAATTGAAGCAGGCAAGGGAGATGTCGGCAGAGGTGTGGAAATCTGTAGGCTCTCCGGGACCTGGGACCACACCTTAAGGCCTTGCAATGCAAAGTGTGGTCCCTGGACCAGGGGTGTCAGTGGGAGCCTGTTAGAAATGCAGAATCTCAGGCCCCAACCCAGACCATGGAAGCAGAATCTGTATTTTAACAAGAACGTCTGCCAGGCATGGTGGCTCGCACCTGTAATCCCAGCACTTTGGGAGGTGGAGGAGAGAGAATTGCCTGAGCCCAGGGGTTTAAGACTATCTTGGGCAATTTGGAGAGACCTCATCTCTACAATAAAAACCAAAAAAGTATCCAGGCGTGGTGGCACAAGCCTGTAGTTCCTGCTACTTGGAAGGCTAAGGTAGAAGGATTGTCTGAATCCAGGAGTCAAGGCTGTGGTGGCTGTGAGCATGCCACTGTACTCTAGTCTGGGCGGCAGAGTGACACTTTGACTCAAAACAACAACAGAAGCAACAACAACAACAAAAACCCCACAAAAAAACCCCCAAAACAAAGGTGAGTTGTACGCACACTCAGGTCTGAGAAACTAGACATTCTAGCTCACCTCCATAAATTGTAACTTAATTGGTTTGGGGTGGGGCTGGCCAGTGCACCTGTATTATCAAAAACCTTTCCAGGTAACTTTACATAGTAGTCTGGGTAAAGACCACTGCTTCAGTCTTCTCTAGAAACCCGTGGAATGGAAAAGATGGAGAAGAGCAAAGGATGGAGAGGCCCAGCTCTGCCACTAATAAGCTATGTGAACTTGGGCATAACACTCAAGGTCAAGTGAAGAAAGCCGATTAGATCAGCAGTTGACAAAGCCCAGAATCAGAAAATACACATTCCTGGATCCAACGAATGATGATCCTCAGAGCTGGGCTTGAGGAATGAGCATTCTTACAAGTTTCCTAGGAAATCCTCAGGCAGCTGCCTGGCATGGGTTTTTGGAATCAGTGAACTAGGTGACCTCTAAATCTCTTCCCCTAAAATCCTATGACCTTGGAGGGGGAGAATTTTGCCCCAGGTTCTAAAAGGAATGATAAATATGTGTTAGTGTACGATAGTTAAAACATTTTGACTGCAGTACAACTTGCAGTAAGAAATAAAAGTACTTTTCATGAAGACTGTATATTGTATATATATATATCTCCCAAATAGAAATTTCATAGAACATTGCTTTTTCTTACTGTGTGATCCACTCTATTTTCTTCTCTTTTCTTTTTTTTTTTTTTTGAGGTAGAGTCTCACTCTGTTGCCCAGACTGGAGTGCAGTGGCCGCTCCAGCCACCGCAGCCTCGACCTGCTGGACTCTGGCGATCCTTCTGCTTCAGCCTTCCAAGTAGCTGGAACTACAGGCACGTGCTACCACGCCCGGCAATTTTATTGATTTATTGTAGAGATGAGGTTTCGCCAAGTTGCCCAGGCGGGTCTGTAACCCGCGGGCTCAGGCAATTCACTCACCTTGGACTCCCAAAGTGTGGGATTACAGGATGAGCCACCGAGCCCGGCCTCTGTTTTCTTTTACCTTTTTTTTTGAGATGGGGTCTCTCTTTGTTGCCCAGACTGGAGTACAATGGAGTGCAATGGAGTGATCATAGCTCACTGTAACCTCAAACTCCTGGGCTCAAGCAATCCTCCTGCTTTGATCTGCCAAAGTGCTGGGCTTATAGATGTGAGCCACTATGCTTAGCCCTTTTCTTTTAAATGCATCACTCTGTTGATTTTATGATCCACCCATGGGTTGAGATAATTTGAAAAACCTAGTGTGGACAATTTCTGAGTCAAGAACGATGGCTTTATCAGGGCCAGAAACCCCGTATCTGTAAGTACACCCTGGCAGAGGCCTTATAGTACCATGCTAACCAGCCTAGTGCAGAAAGGAGCCAGGGGGCTGCTGATCACAAGATGTGAAATGACAACAAAGGGACACTGACTGGGGAAGATGGAAATGAGAAAGGAGATTGGTGAAAGGCTGAGACTCCAGGCTGAGAGGTTTAGCGATTGCTACAGAGGTAATGCGCACTCACGATGGCTTTTGAAGCAGGGAAGATCCACAGAACATTTAACACAGTGGGTCTCAGCACTGGGCGTACATCTGAATTGCTTGGGGAGCTCTCACAAAATACCAATATCCACTTTCAAAGATGCTAAACCTCTAACCCCAAAGTTTCCCAAGTTATTAGATTACGCAGTCAGGATGGAAAGCCACTGATGCAAAAGTCAGTTAAAGAGGCAGGGTCTCCAGGTGCGGTGACTCATTCCTGTAATCCCAGCACTTTGGGAAATGGAGGAGGAAGGATTGCAAGAGTCCGGGAGTTCAAGACTAGCTTGGACAACATAGTGAGACCTCATCTCTACAAAAAACAAAATAGAATAAAAATTTAAAAATTAGCTGGGTGTGGTGTTGCACACCTATAGTCCCAGCTATTTGGGAGGATGAGTCAGGAGGACCACTTGAACCCAGGAGTTGGAGGCTGTGGTGAGCTGTGATTGTGCCACTGCATCCCAGCCTGGGCAACAAACTGAGACCCTAACTTAAAAAAAAAAAAAAAAGACAGGCTCATGCCTGTAATTTCAGCACTTTAGGAGCTAAGGTGGGAAGATTGCTTAAGCCTAGGAGTTTGAAACCAGCCTGAGTACCATAGCGAGACCTTGTCTCTACAAAAAAATTAGCCAGGTGTGGTGGCATGTGCCTGTGGTCCTAGCTACTCTGGAGGCGGAGGTGGAAAGACTGCCTGAGTCCAGGAGGCCATGATTGTGACACTACAATCCAACCTGGGTAGCAGAGTGAGATCCCTACTCAACAAAAATAAAAATAAAAATAAAAATAAAGGCAGGGTCATACAACACCAAAATTGTGGGCTCTGGGGTCTCTATACTTCTAAAGTTTCCTGTGAATGAAATGGGGACAACAGCAACCACCTTAGTGGTCTGCTGTGAGGATTGAGTTACATACACAGGCAGCTGCTTAACCAAAGGTCGCTCCATTGTTAACCCTTCCTCTGGACCAACAAGAACACCAAGCCCCAGAAAGGCAGGTCCAAGTTCACACAGCTAAGCAGTGGCAGAGCAGGATGAGAGGAGGCTCAGCAATAGATGCTATTCTAGTGCACTGTGGGATCTCCTGGGGGTTCTGGAAGAGCCAGGGAAGGTCTTGTGTGCTAGGACTAATCTGAATCCAACTCAGAGGACCCCAAATGGCCAAATGGCCACTTCCATCCTTCCCCCACTGAGCTTCCGCCAGAGCAATGGGCCAACAGAGAGCCTCTCACACAGAATGAACCCTTAGTTTTCTTTACCTAAGAACCAGGTCACAGCCCCTCCCCATAACATTCTGCAGGTGTGGCTTTTTTCAACACATTGCTGATGCTGTTTGATTTTGACACATTTAAGCCTGACATTCTCTTCTGATTGAAGTATCAGTAATGAAATAGATGCCTCTGTGGTGCAAATGCAGTCAGAAAATGGTTTTTTGCCCCGTATGGAAGGTGAGTGTGAATGGGAAGAGAAGGGTGACGGAATGGCCAGCTGAAAGGTAGTTTTAGCAATTCAGACATAAGGGCTTGAGGAATTGTGAATGTTATGGGTTGAGTGTTCCCCCACAAAGGTGTTGAGATCCTAACCCCCAGCACCTATTTGGAAATCGAGTTTTTGCAGATGTTCAAATAAAGGAAAGGTTAGTAGGGTGGGCCCCAGTCTAATATGACCGTGTCATTATGAAAGGGAAATGTGGACACAGAGACAGACATGCACAGGGAAAGCCCACGTGAAGATGAAGGCTGAGATCAGGGTGATGCATCCACAAGCCAAGGAGCACCAAAGGTTGCCTGCAAAGCATCAGAAGCTAGGAGAAAGGCATGAGACAGACTCTCTCTCTCACAGCTCTCAGAAGGAACCAACCCTGCTGACACCTTGATCTTGGACTTCTAGCCTCCAGAGCTGTGGGACAAATGTCTGTTGTTTAAGATATCCAGATTGCGGTACTTTGTTACGTGAGCCCCAGCCAACCAATGCAGTGAGTATCAGATCCTCGTTCAAAGGACACATTGTCATGTACAGAGGTAAAGAACCCCAATGGTCTCCTTTGAAGAGCCAGAACTTCAGAAGAGTAAGCGTGCTCTGTCCCACCCGTGACTCTTAACCTCCAGTCGAGATGCTTGGCTTTGTCTGCTGCAGGGGGCTGGCCTTGAAATACAGCTTATGATCTAATTTCAAGATTACCAGGCTCTTTGTTGATGTTCTCAAATATGCCTGCATGGGAGCAGAAACTGGTGGCAGTTTTCATGGGACCCTCTCATCAGTACAGCAGGTGCCAGCTCTTACCTAGTGCTTAATATACACCAGGTACCTTTCTTTTTCTTTTTTTTTAGATTGGAAAATATAGTTTATTTAGAAAGTAAATTGGAGAGAGGGAGAGGGAGAGAGAGGGAGAGAGAGAGAGAGAGAGACAGACAGACAGACAGAGAGACAGAGAGCTATTCATCTCCCCAATGTAGTAGAGGGGGCCAAAGCTAGGAAATGTGGTGGCCATAGCTCAAAGAGCCATGTGGACACACCAGAGTTTAACAAAGCAATGGTGAAGAGAGAGAGAGAGAGAGAGAGAGAGAGAGAGAGAGAGAGAGAGGAGAGTCATCCCAGGTAGGGGAGGGGGCCAAAGCTAAGAAACCATGGCGGCCTTAGCTCAGAGAACACGGCCTTAGCTCAGAGAACACGGCCTGGCTAGTGCTTAACACAACAATGGCCCACCAGGCACTTTTCTAACTCATCTAATTTTCACAACAACCCTATCGTGCAGGTACTATGTTTATGTTCCTTTTACAGAGGAGAAAATGGAGACACAGAGAGGTAAAGTGACTTTCCCAAGGCTGCACAACTAGAAATGCTAGAGCTGGGATGTTGACCCCAGGTGATCTGGTTCTGGAGTCCACGCCCTTAATCACTACAAAAATGGTTACCACTTGCTGAGGGCTTACCCTGGGCGGGCATTGCTCCAAATACTGATATTATTAAACCACTTCACATGTACAACCATGTATCTAAGCTCTCAGACTGTGTATTTTTCCACGTCCATACTTCCAGGGAAGCTGTTGTAATTTTAAATAATAAAAAAAGGCCGAACGACTCACTCCAGCTTTCCATACACATAAACACATACATAAGATGTAGTCCCTTCCTACAAAACAGGTTGCTGCCTGGTGATCTTACAGCTACTTCTGGGGGGTGTCGCCCAGCATCCAGATACTGCCTATTCTCCTCTCAAGACACTTATGGCCACCAACTTCCAGTCCTTATCTTTCCAGCTAAAATTAGAAACTGAAGCTGGGCGTGATAGCTCACGCCTATAATCCTAGCACTTTGGGAGGCCGAGGCAGGAGGATTTCTTGGGCCAAGGAGTTCAAGGCCAGTATGGGCAACATAGCGAGACTTCATCTCTACTAAAAATAATAATAATAAATAGAATGAATGCTTCTTTGGGGGCAGCCAAACTTTCTAAGATCAAGCTCATTACTTTTCAAACTACAATTCAAAGGGTCTTTTACTCTCCCAGCTAGAGATGAGTGGGAGCTGGTGGCCCTGGCCTCTCAGCTTCTGTATGTGATTTATATTGTGGCATAAAACAATTACTCTAGATTTACTGAGAGAGTCAGACAGAAGAAAGAGGAGCAGGAGAGCCACATGGAGGAGGAAAAGGAGGACAGACAGGAAATAAAGAAAGGAGAGGAGGAAAAATCGGGAATGATTGTGCATCTGTGACAGGGACTGGGGCCAGGTACTCGGCACATGGTTCCTACAGTCAGTGGCTCAGAGTGGTTGGCAGCGTGCTGCACAAAGCCAGATCTGAACCCGGCAATCCTTCGGGGGCACCTGGGTGAGGGTCACAGGATCACAGGGAGGCTGCTGTCTTGCTCAGCAGTTCTGCTGAGAAGCAAGTGCCCTCAAGGAGAATCCATGGTGGTTTAAAGAGGCAGCTCACACTCCTCTGACCATCCCCATCCTGTCTGTAAAGTCAAGAGAGTGAGGGCTCCAAGGTTCCATGTACCCCTCAGGGCGATACCGAGAACACAGCTGCCATCCCTGAAGCAGTGACTGGCTGTGCTGAATGTTACACAGCCGTAGCGCAGTAGCGGGGTGGCGGGGGTTGGGGGCAGGCGGCGCCCATGCTCACGTATTGGACCTTCTGACCCACCAGCCATAAATGCTGAACATGCCAAATGTGGCACAGCTTCCTTTCAGAATCAGCCAGCGAAACACCCTGGTGGTGTTTCCTGCTTCCTTCCAAATCTGCTCGCTAACTTATGAGGAAATAGATCTTTCCGCTTCAGTAACAACAAAATTGGGCTTTGCATCTGTGAAAATTATGCTCTAGAATGACAGCAAGCCTGAACATTAATCAAGTATCAATCACTGACATGAGTGGAAAATAGAGCTGGCGTCTTTACTCAAGCCTTGTTTTGAGCAAAGCAAAGCAAAGCAAGGACTGATTGTGGAGAAAACCCTTTAGCGGGGTTGCGACAGCACGGTACAATGGGGAGGGTTGTGAGCTTGGAGGCCAAGGTCTGATCCCATCCCCAGCACTGCTGTGCTCCCTGGGTTCAGTTTTCCCATTTGTAAAACAAGATAAATGTCGTCATCACCTCTCAGGTCACTGACAGATTAAGTGAGAGAACGAATCCCTACACAGAAGCAATGATCTATTAGACAGACTCAGAATAACTGGGGAGACGAACTCTACTGGGAAAAGGAGGTCTTGACTTGCCCAAGGGTTAGCTTAAAGCGGATGTAACATGTGCTGTATCCACATCGGGGGAATATTCTGTTTTCTTTCCCATTCAGGTTTCTGGGCTGCTCAGTCCGGGTCCGCACAAAAGGTTTCCTTGTGTCTGCAGTACCGTCCTGATCTCCCTCTGCATTCACTTCTTATTTCCTTAAAAAAGTCTTCCATCCCCAAATGCAAAAACCAGAACTGAATCACAAGGAAGCATCAGGTAAACCAAATCCAGGGACATTTTACAGAATTCAGGGCTGGCATCGTCAAAATTGTGAAGGCTGTGAGTGACAGAGACTTGCAGAGACACAACAATCAAATGTAATGTGTAATACAGGATTTAAAACTTTTTTTTGCTATAAAGGATGATTGGCAAAATTTAAATAAGGTTGTATCAATGATGTTAGTTTCCAGATTTTGATAATTATACTCTAGTTACGTAAGAAAGGATTTTTGTTTTTAGAAAATACACATTGAAAGATCAAGGGGTAAAGGGACACAAAATTTGCAATTTACTCTCAAGCAGGTCAAATAAAAAATATAAATATATAAAAATATATTTAAAAATATATACCTAAGGTCAGGCACGGGGCTCATGCCTGCTACCCCAGTATTTTGGAAGATTGAGGCGAGAGGATTGCTTGAGGCCAGGAGATTGAGACCAGCCTGGGCAATATAGTGAGACTTCGTCTCTACAAAAAAGTTAAAAAATTCACCAGGTATGGTGACATGTGGCTCTAGTCCGGAGTACTCAGGAGGCTGAGGTGGGAGGATACCTGAACCCAGGAGGTCAAAGCTGTGATGAGCTGTGACACTACACTCCAGCCTGGGTGACAGAATGAGGCCCTGAATAAACACACACACACACACACACACACACACACACACACACACGCACACACCAATGTGTATACACACATACACACACACATATGAATACAGGGGAAGGAGTATTTGGATGATTTCGCAACTTTCCTGTAAGTGTGAAATTACCTTCCTCTCACAAGCAAAGCCCACCACAACTGATCACACTTTCCCCTTTCACTTTGTGAATGTCCATGTCATGTATTTTCTCATGTAGGCAGTATATAAGAATTCCTTTTGTACCCTCATACCACTTGACTTACAGGCAAATAACGTGACAGCTGGAAGGATCCTCAGAGACCACCCTGTTTCAACTTTCCAGAGGGGACCACAGCTGTTGCACCCGCCCCCAGCTGATTCGTGCTCGAGCTGCCCTGGATTCTAGGCACCCCTTCTCCTACCTCCTATTGCATAACCGTGTGATATGCTGGGCAGCAAAGGTGTGGCAGGTGACAGCATATTGGTTCCCTCGCTGAGAGGGGGCAGAAGGCCCTGGAGTCCATATCTTTCTTTCTGTCCACCCAGAGGGGACTATGATATAAAACATGTGGGGAAGCTGCTCTGTTCATCTGTTCCCAGGGCTCTAAGTAATACCTGTATGCGAATGGGTCTCAAATTTGTCTCTCCAACCCTGACCGCTGCGTGAAGACCAATATTCAACTGCCAACTCTTGGTCATTCACTTGGCACCTCGAACATAGCGTGTCCAAAAACAGATGCTGGGTTTCTCCCGTCCCCTGCATTTCTTCATCTCCGGTTCAGCTTCCCCCCACCCCAGTTGCTCAGGCCAAAACCTGAGGATCACCCTAACCTCCTGTTGTTCTCTCACACCTCGCATCCAAACTACCAGCAATCTGGCTTTTCTTCAGTGCCACCACCACCAGCCCAATCCAGGTCACCAGGATTTCTCACCTGGACTTCTACAAGCACCTTGTGACTGGTGTTCCGTTCCCATCCTTCCCCTGTCTACACTGTGTTCCCCCTTCAGCAACCAGAGTGAGCCTATCTCTCCCTGGCTCAGAACCGTCCAAGGGCTCCATGTTACTCAGAATAAAATCTGCATCCTACAAAAGTTTAACAGACTGGGCCCCTCTCTAATGGTCAACCTCTGTCCTTAACGTTCTTAACTCCTCATGGCTCCAGCCTTGTGTGGTCCCAGGAGCCTGAGGAGCCCCAGCTTCAGGGTCTGTCCCCTGCTGCACTCTCCCCAGAGACCTTTGGCCAAGTATGCTCAAGGCCTCCCAGAGGTCTTCCCTGATTCTCTTCTGTAAAAGAGCCCTCTGCCCTTCCTGTGCTGCCTTTTCTTCACCCGATGTCATGCATGTCTTCGTCCACTGTCTATATCCCTCATAGAAACAAGAACTGAGTCCCACATGTTCTCACTTACAAGCAGACCCTGAACATTTATCATAACACAATAAGAAAGGATTTGGCAGTAGCGGGACACTGCCAGGGAAGGGAATGGGGACA
>CAUYQG010275585.1:0-35351 GCA_963574415.1 Tarsius wallacei | reverse complement strand
TATTATGTCGAAGTACATTCCTTCTATACCTACTTTGTTTTTTTCTGCATTTATTAAAGTGATCATGTAGTTTCTTTTTTTGTGTGTGTGTGTGTGAGTTGGAGTCTCACTGTGTCACCCAGACTGGAGTGCAGTGGCCGCTGCTGGTCACCGCAGCCTCGACCTGCTGGGCTCTGGCGATCCTTCCGCCTCAGCCTTCCAAGTAGCTGGAACTACAGGCGCGCACTACCACGCCCAGCTAATTTTTTGATTTATTGTAGAGATGAGGTCTCGCCAAGTTGCCCAGGCGGGTCTCGAACCCATGGGCTCAGGCAGTTTTTAATGCTTTTAATCTGTTAGTATGGTATATCTCATTGATTTGTGTATTTGTGCATATTGAACCATCCTTGCATCCCACGAATAAGTCTCACTTGGTCATGGTATATAAGCCTTTCAATGTGCTGTTGAATTTGGTTTGCTGGTTTTTTGTTTTTGTTTTTGTTTTTTTGAGTCTGAGTCTCACTCTGTCACCCTGGCTGGAGTGCTGTGGCATGCTCACGGCCACTGCCACCTCCACTTGCTGGGCTCAGGCAATCCTTCCCCCTCAGTCTTCCAAGTGGCCGGAACCACAGGCATGCACCACCATGCATAACTGATTTTTTGACTTATTGTAGGAAAAAAGGTCTCACCATGTTGCTTAGGCAAGTCTCAAACCCCTGAGCTCAGGTAATCCTCTTGCCTCTGCCTCCCAAAGTGCTGGGATTACAGGCGTGAGCCACCGTGCCCAGCTAGTTTTTTTTTTTTTTTTTGTTGGGTCTCACTGTCACCCAAGTTAGAGTGCAGTGGCACAGTCATAGCTTATTGTAGCCTCAAACTCCTGAGCTCAAGTGATATTCCCGTCTCAGCCTCCCTAGTAACTGGGACTGCAGGTGTGAGCCACTGTACCCAGTAGCTATTATTTTATTGAGGAGTTTTGCATCTCTTAATTGGGTATATTGGCCTCAGTGTGTGTGTGTGTGTGTGTGTGTGTGTGTGTGTAGTCTTTAGCTTTGGATTCAGGGTGAGACTAGCCTCATAAAATAGGTTTGAAAGTGGTTCCTCTTCTATTTTTTGGAAGAGTTTAAGAAAGACTGGAAATAATTCTTTTTTGAATGTTTGGTAGAATGCACCTGTGACACCATTTGGTCCCAGGTTTTTCTTTGTTGAGAGATTATTAATTACTGTTTCAATCTCCTTATTTGTTAGTGGTCAGTTCAGGCCTTCTATTTCTTCTTGATTCAATTTGATAGAGTGAATGTTTCCTTTTTTTTTTTTTTTGAGTTGGAGTCTCACTCTGACACCCAAGCTGGAGTGCAGTGGCATGCTCATGGCCACCACAGCCTCGACCTGCTGGGTTCAGGCGATCCTTCTGCCTCAGCCTTCCAAGTAGCTGGAATTTCAGGCACGCACCACCATACCTGGCTAATTTTTTTATTTATTGTAGAGGCGAGGTCTCACCAAGTTGCCCAGGCTGGTCTCGAAACCCATGGGGTCAGGGAATCCTTTCACTTCCAGCTCTCAAAGTGCTAGGATTATAGGCATGAGCCACCGTGCCCGGTCAGAGTGAATGTTTCTAAAAATTTTTTCATTTCTTTTAGATTATCCAATTTGTTGGCATATAATTGTTTTTACTAGTCTTTTATGATTGATTCTTTTTCTCCTAAGGTATCTGTAATAATGAAGAACAATATTTTTACTTACATATCACCTTTCAGTATTGTCAGTGAGTATGCACAATTTGTTGCATGGGCTGGGCTTGTTGGCTCATCCTGTAATCCCAGCACTTTGGGAGGCTGAGATGAGTGGATTGCCTGAGCCCAAGGGTTCAAGATCCACCCGAGCAACTTGGCAAGACCTCATCTCCACAATAAATCAAAAAATCAGCCGGGCATGGTAGCGCGTGCCTGTAATTCCAGCTACTCAGAAGGCTGAGGCGGAAGGATCGCCGGAGCCCAGCAGGTCAAGGCTGCGGTGGCCGGGAGCGGCCACTGCACTCCAGTCTGGGCGACAGAGTGAGACTCCAACTCAAAAAAAAAAAGAAAAAGAAAAAAGAGGTCTCTCTGGTCTGTTATGTGGAAATTTGTTAAAATTTGTTGGAAGGTCAAAGAAGATCTGGAGTTATAGTCTCATTTTCTTCATGGAATTCAAGAAGTGCAAGCAAAGAACTTGGCTGTTTCCCAATTTCTTTTTGCTTTTTTCTCAGCTTTATTGACACATAATAAACAAATGATAATTGTATTATGTATGGGGTACAATGCAATGTTTTGATATATGTACACACTGCGATATGATTACCACAATCAAGCTAATTGACATATTCATCATCTCACATAGTCACTTTTGTGTGTGTGTGATGAGAATATTTAAAATCTACTCTTAGCAGATGTCATATATAGGAGTACTGTTATTAACTATAGTCACCATGCTAGACATTAGATCCCTGGAACTTATTTATTCTGCATAAGTGAAACTTGGTACCCTTTAACCAAAATCTCCCCATTACCCCCAGCCCCATTCACTGGCAATCACCCTTCTACTCTCTCCTCTATGAGTTCAACTTTTTTAGAGCCCTCATTCAGTCAGCCCTCTGTATCCATGGGTTCCACATCCGTGGATTCAATCAACTGAGGGTTGAAAATATTCAGAAAAAATAGATGACTGTGTCTGTACCTGAATATTTTTCTTTCATAATTATTCCCTAAACAATACTTTATAACAACTATTTATGTAGCATTGACATTGTATTAGGTATTATAAGTAATCTAGAAACAATTAGAACTTTACAGGAGGATGTGCTTAGGTTATATGCAAATACTACACCATTTTCTTTCTTTCCTTCCTCCCTCCCTCTCACACACATACACACACACATACACACACACACACACACACACACAAAATGAAATAGTATTATATTTGGCACATTTTCTTTATCCATCCATCTACTGATGGACACTTAGGTTGATTCCATATTTTGACTATTGTAAATAATCTTATTTCTTTTGATACTGGAGTGTGTGTGTGTGGTAACTATTATTCTAATTGGACTGGACCACTTGGATTTTGGAATTATGCTTTATTATTACCCTTACGTAGGATTGGCAAGCATTTTGGTTTAAACTGGCTGCTCTGCCTTCTTCACCAATAGCATCTACTTCCACATTCAAAAGTATCCCAGTTTGTACAATAGATGTCATGATCACCTCCTACTGTTGCTGCCCTCACTGCTGTTGTTGATTGTTTTCATCCACAATTAAAATAATTAAGGCAAATGTTTGAAATTTACATTAATCTATCTACACTTGAAAAAAAGGTTTTCTATAGATCTTACTACCAAATAACTTTCAGTCAATTAAGCACCTTTTAGTAACTTGCTCCAAACATGCCAGCTTCTGTGTGAAAGTGAGATTTTTACCATCCACCTCTAACTTAGCCGGTGAACTCATCTTCCACCCAAATGGCTTCTCCAAATATTCTCTCTGCTAAAATTTCCTTTCCTCTTTAGATCCAAAGCAGACCAAGGACAGTTACCAAAGTTAGGCTATGGATCAGATTTCTTCTGTGGACACTTTGTCCATAAGAACAGGGAAATCTAATTTAATATGACAAAGCCATTATCATTTCCAGATCTTCAGACACAACAAGCATCTTAGCAGCAGGAGCAGACATCTTCTATAAGCTTAATTCCCCATCAGTCTCCCATTACTCGCTTTAGTGCTTGTTCCTTAAATATTCATCAAAAATTATAATAGGTATAAACTGGTCAGACTACTCCACTAAGGAACAAAGCAAAAATAATATTCTAAATCAGAAATAGCAGCAATTGTAAACTTGATGTTATATATGTTAGTTTTATTCCTTCCCCAAATTGTAAGGTTTAAAAGAATTCAAGTGGCAGTATTTAAGTTTTGTATTGAGCATTCTAGGATACCAATTTAAAATCACTTATTTTGTGGCCCTTGAATTTAATGATCTCCCCCAAAAATATATGAAGCATATAAAAATGACATTAAATGATTTAACTTTAAAGGTGTGTAAGACAGAGAATTTACTGTGAATCTCTGGAGGCAATTATAGTAAAATATTTATTGTTCTGCTCTTGGAAATTATTACAAGAAATTTTTCAAAAATATTCCTTACAAAGGAAATCACTTAGTATGTAAGACAGACATGTTTCAAGCCAAATTGGCATGTTTCTACGTTCAGGGACAGGGGAGTGAGGATAAACATAAAAATGAAAACTGCCACTTTTGTTACAAGAGTTGCCCCAAAGTTCAACCCCATGGCAATGCATTCTGGCAGCTCTTACTACTTTTCAGTGTCTCAATTTTCTGGGAATATCTGAACCACATCTCTCTCTCACCCTCTCTCTAAGTTTCCAAAATGTTTTCTTGATTCAGTCCTCTTAATACCATTCAATAAAATGTGTTCAGTACCTTGGGAGTATCTGTGGTCATGTAATTCCATAATCATACTCCTAGATAATATGTCACAATTCATTTAAGTTGGACTTAGCCCTTAGTATGAGCTCACAAAGATAGCCATGAGAGTGGTCAACGATGACTTCATCATCTTAGGATGAATTTACCAGCATGTCAATGTCTGCACAGGAGTATCCCATTTCAGTGACAAACAGAACCTTGAGGTCAAAAGAAATCCTAAGAAATCAGGCACCTCTAAAATGTGAAAATAACTCATTGCATGGGTAAGTGTGGAACAGAGAACTAAAAATTCCTCTTCGGCTGGCATTGCCATGGAAAAACAAGAATTGAGGCATCACTTTTCTGAAGTTATGATTAAATCCCTACAGCAACACACTAAAATGAAAGCAATGCATACAAAGCTGTGTGCTAAAGACTGAGGAAAACTTCCAAGTTCTGATCTGTACATGGTCTATTAAATATGATCAAATCTATTAAATATACAAATCTATCTGTATATGTATTTCCAATTCTCTGACCAATTTAATCCTTACTTAAACTATACCCAACTTGTCTCCTCTTAGGATGTCATTTCCAGGAAAGTTTTGTTAAATTATTTTGTTTTCTAATGCTGTCATTTTATTGTCTGCTATGGACACTCTATTTTCACTTTTAGACTTGTCATGACAATATTTGGGGAATGATTCCACTTTACTATGCTGCATTTCTCATTGCAAAGTTTTTATCTCTATAATTTGTCTTCCAAAATCTTTAAAATCATACTTGGGCTACTGTCATAAAATCACATCATTTGCCTGACAATCTCTGATATTACTGCATTTCTTCCAGTTTGGTTGACAAGGAAATCTAGGAAAACGTTAGAATAAAACCCTAAAGAGCATTGTTCTGGAAAAGTAAGTAGTAGTCCTCAGGCTCCCTATCAAAGGGAAATAACTGCATATTTGTGCTCTTTCAAAGCTCATCTGGCAAGATAAATATCGAAGACAGAAGAGGGAAAAGGTAGGCAATAAAAAGAAAGCATCTAAGAGGAAAAAAAAGCCAAGGCGATGTCAGAATATGGCAGCCTCAGATGGGAATCAGCTTAAAGTTCTAGGCTTGGGCTGGGTAAGGGAAAATAAAATTTCAATAAGAAAAAATTATTGTCAAAAGAAAAAAATGTGGTACCACAGGGAGTGGGGCACTAGGAAAATTGCTTGAGGGTGTAACCACAAATGGCAGATGGACAAATTTAGGTGGGGCTCAGAAATAAAGTGAAGCCTTTATGAGCAGACTTGCTGATATATAGATCTCATTGTTATGTATGACCCAAGGAATTTCTCCCATGATCCACACCCTTCTTAACAATCAACCTGGTACCTGGTTAAGATGCAGCTCTTCTCAGGTTCTTTGAATTTACAATCATACCCATGGTAGACATAGCTATGTTGGAAGCTTAGTCAATAACTTCCAGCTCCTGACACCCTCCCCACCCTGGAAATTAAAAAAGAATGAATATCCTTTTTGTAATTATTTTGGTAAGGAAACGGTGCACTGTACCACAAAACTTTGCTGAGACTTCCAGTCATAGGTCAAATGTAGAACCAACACCCTGTTCTTAATCAACTCTAAGTGATGCCTCTTCTGGAAGTAGAAAGAGAATTCTGAAGCTTAATCAGTGGACTCGCAGTTGATGTCATGACTGAAAGTAAACATATGTTCCTACCTCATGAGCTTTCAGGAAATCCACAGTTCTTGCTGTTTATCATTTGCTACTTTCTGTAATAACTCATGCAGCTGTTCTGTGATTTAAAACATGTCATTTATGGAGACTCCAAAGACAACTATTACAAAAATCCTAATTACTCGTAGAACAAGACAAATGATCCCATTCAATTGATCTCTGTAATAGAAACATATTTAGAAGCAAAAAGAAACAATCTGAATATCTCTGGGATCTCATGGCTGGCTTCAGTTTGGACTAAAATATAACCACATGCATCATATAAAGATTGTCTGGTTTGTTGGGGGTTGGGTTTTTTTTGTTGTTGTTTGTTTTTTAGTTTAAGGAGAATACTGTGAGGTTAGAGCAGAGCTATGTTCTCCTCCTTGTCTATATCCCAAGGCTCTGAAAGGGTGAGGTTACATGGATTACAAAAGCTGCAAATCAAAGGCCGTGACTTTCCCAAGAAAATTCCAAAATGCATCACAGCAATAGATATTTGCTCAGCGAGGAATAAGCAACTGAATTTCCGACAGGCACCAAGACTTTAAAGAAAACAGGCAGGCCTGGCCCACAGCAGAGCAAAGAGGAAGCACAGAGCTTATCTTCTTTTTCTTCCAGTTCCTTCTTTCAGTTTCCATTCCTAGAAAGCAATTGGCACCCACTGACCCCCTTTAAAGATCTTACGGCTCACTGCCCTTGAATTACACAGAAAAGAGCCTCTGGGTATCTTAGGTCAATTCCCTGGAGGCAGAACTTCTAATGGGGATTCTTGTACAAGTGATAGGTGAGGAGAGGGCTCAAAGGAGAAACCAACAGAGAAATAAGGGGAGCAGGAAGGGACAGGGGAAAGAGTCAGGGAAAGGTGAGTTTTCAAAGTCTAGCCTTGGCCTGATCCCACAGAGAGTTCTGGGGAGTAAATGGTCCCACATATTTGGCCCACCTCCTTGGAGAAGAGAACTTCTGAGACTCTTGAGTAGCCAATACTTGAAGTAACCAGGGTCTTGCCCTTTGGAGAGGATCTGAATGAGGCTCCCACAGCATCTGCTATTGTAGGTGTATGTGGCCACGGTATAAACATGGAACATCTTCCAAGACAATTAGTTTTACTCAATACTTGAGAGGTCATAGTTTATTTTTTACTGTTAACAAAAAATATACAACTTTTTCTTTTCATTAGGGAAAAATGATGTATTTTTTTAAGATAAAACAAAGGGTTTCCAGTACCAAATCAATCATGTCACATATTTTATCAAAATGTTCCAAAGTTTCTTCTCCTCGACTTATGTGCAATCGAAGCAAAGTTTCATGCTGCAGTGCCCAGCTTCCCTATCAAAATAATTACAGAAAGAATATTTATTCTATTTTAATTTCTACTGCAGGAAGATGGCCAGAGCTGGGATTTAATACCTAAGCATCCAACACAGCTAGTATCTCCTTGGGGCCATGCCCATGAGATTTAGATGGGTTTCATTCTACCAGTTCCAGAGTCATATGACCATATGACCCATCAAAGTTGACATCCTCTTGGCTTTAGTGATTGGTTCAAACAAAGTACATGACCCAAGAAGAGCCAATGAAAATTCTCCCTGGGGCTATTATATGGAAATAGTATGAAAAAGTTACCCTATTTTCATAAAGATTACTAGATGTATTATGTCAAGAACTATAGAAAACTAGTATCTATCAAATCTGGGCAAACAGCAAATTGTTCTAAAATTCTCATTCCAAGAATTACTCTATAAGTCAGTTCATTTTAAATAACATACATATTTAAAAAAAAATTACTAGATGTATGCCTAGACCGTTGGCTGCCATATTTGCCTAAGAATAAAGTTAATCCAGAAGAACCAGAGTTAAGAAATAACTGAAAATAGCTATCTTTGAAGTCAGATACACACTTAGATTTCCCAGGTTCTTGTAAATTATCTGACAGTTACTTCTAGCTAAAGAATATTGATTACTAGAGTTACTCAATAGCCATAGGATAAAATCTAAGCTTCTTTGTAAAAATAACATGGCCATTACTGACTCACACAAATTCTACAATTATCAGTCTTCCCACCATCCCAATTTATGTCCTAAAAATACTGAACATCTCAGCATTCTTCAATCTTATATGGTTTCATTTCATGGCACCAGGACTTTGAAAATCTGTCCCCATTGCCTGGAGTGCCATTCCGTGATTTTGTCTATCTTTCCGACCTCTGCTAGATTACTCCCTCCTCTACACAGTCATTTCCTCCTTTAAGGTGCTTTGGCTCTGCACAATCCCCTTGTTGGATTTTATGGCAATGACTGCCTGTCCTGACTGTTTCTCACCAGACTTTAAGTGTCTTCCAGGAGGGACATGCATTTCCTTTTTGTATCCTCCACTGAAGCAGTATGCCATGTATTCAGGAGCTCAATAAGTGTTTGAGAAAAAAAGAAAAAAGAAAAAAAAACGGGGAGGAGGGAAGAAAAGAAAAAAGATGATTTCAGTAAACTGTAAAAGGTTCTTGGGGTCCAAGAAATGATCTTCACATATGGAACTTCACATACATATATTGAGCAATGAGAGGAATATTTTGAGGTAGGATTTCTCTTTTTTCCCCTACACATCACATTCTTTAAATACTTGCCTCATCTACCTATAAATTAGACTATACCCTCCCAAAAAAATGCTTTTATGTTAATTTGATTTCTACCACATTTAAAAAAAACCTCCAAGACCAGTCCCTAAAGCTTGATATAGCTTTCCCAAAAGCTCATAATACATTGCATTCCCTTAAAGTTAACAAAATTACCCATCATAAAGGATGCAGTCATAGTGTGCTTAGCTTGGCACTCAAATTCCTTCACAGTCTGGCCTGATACCTAAATCATTTAATTTTTAGGTTTTTTTTGTCTAAGAAATTAACAATGACATAACTTTTTTATAATGTTGTTATGAAGAACTATATGAGATGTTGACACATAGTAAGGACTTAATAAATATTTGCATCACCTTTATCTGCATTACTATCACCCCCATGTTGTACCCAAAAGATTGGGCATCCTTTCCTGCCTCCCTCCCCTCTTCCTCCCACCTGGAGTGTTGGTCCCTAGTATTGCTCTCCTCATCTCTTATCTGTCTAAACGAGCCTTAAGACCCACCTCCTTAAAGTGCCTTCATGACAGTCAGCATGGCTTCAAATAAATCTCCTTTTCAATCCCTAAGACCTGAAAAAAATAAAAGGACTTGGAGTTTCCAGTGCTCCGTCAATGGCAAAAAAAAAAAAAAAAAAAAGGTGGAATTTTGTATTGATGGATTGGAGATTAACAGATTGCCTCACAATTAAAGGTGGTCCTATCTGCTAATGTTCTATGCAATTTTCACCTTGACATCTAACTTAATATGACAGATCCTCTCTTACCCAAAAGCCAATTCACCAAAAGATTTAAAAAGCCAAATTTCCCCCCATGGACTCTAATCATTATAATGGATTCCCAAAGGCTTATAAAGGCCTTGGGAAAGGTCAGAGAAATTAGTTTTCTAAAATCACTTCAGTATATTCTAAATCTTTAAACTGAGAAATCCAGATGTGGTAACATGATGAGTCCCAGTTAACCGAATGGTTAACAATTTACCACAATGTCCCTATTTCTCAACTATTCTTAAATGGGATTTTCCTGTAAATCCTTACCTTTTCCCCAAGTTTAGCAGGAAAGTCATGGTGCTCAAGTCATTGTGTGACAAATCCCTTCCGTTCACATGGGGCAACGTTAATTATCTGCCAAGTTTCTGTAATCCTTCTCCACACTCCTGAGAAAGGGGAATTTCAAAGTGACAAGTGACTGTGAGGTGTGTCCCCAACACTAACCCCAGGAGAAAGGGGCCCCTTTTTATTCACATTGCTTCCTCTCACCCTTGAGGTAACAGGAGTGTCAGGGAGCTGTGGAAGAAATATTCCAGACCCAGAAAGTTCAAGTCAAGGCCCACTGAGAGGAATTTGCTGAAGCCTTCCAACCCTTCTTGCTGATGCTGATTTCCACCCCCCAACCCCCACTCCAGGAAATCATTGGCTACCAAATAGGACATCCACATGGAAATCTTTTGTGCAATCCAAAAACTCTAAGTGAGAGTCTTTAATCCTTATGAGCTGCTTTCTGAGGAATATAGAATTTGACTTGTAAGGGTAAATTGGATGGTCATTCTAATGCTGATCTTTGCTACTTCTACTGATTCTAAGACAATTGTCATTCAGTTGACTCTCAAGCAGCAAGTAACTGCTTTGTCCTGAAATACTAACAAAAATGGATATTGGTAGAAAATATTTAAGAGCTATATTGCTTCCAAATTCTTCTGTTTGTAGTAGAAGCTGATGATGATCATGATCACAATGATCACTTATTTTGTCTATTGATGTACTAGTCTTGTTAGGGATTCTATAAGCATTTTCTCCTTTACTTCCTCCCCTAAAAAATAATTTCACATGAAAATCTATATGAACTTTGATAAACACAATTCTGACAATGTCAACCTCTGTTAATATCTTTCACAGCTCCTAATGTTATTCATACATTAAAAATATTAAAGCTGGGCATGGTGGTACATGCCTATAGTTTCAGTTACTGAAGAGGCTGAGGCAGAAGGATCACCTAAGTCCAAGAGTTTGAGGCTGCAGTGTACTGTGATCACACCTGTGACTAGTCACTGCGCTCCAGCTTGAGCAACATAACAAAACCCCATCTCTAAAAGTAAATAAATAAATTCTAAAATATGAATAAGAACAATAATACAGCTAACACTTAGTGTGTAGCTACCTACTATGTGTACCAGACACTATGTTAAAAGATTAACATGTCTTACTCGTTTAATCCCTATCAAAACTCTGTGACTTAAATACTACAATTACAGAATCCCCATTTTACTGACGAAGAACCAGGACTTAGAGAAGTTTAGCAATTTGCCTAAGGATACACAATGCAAATAATAGCAAACCACTTACTAGGGTCCAGAAAATATAGGTCCAGAGTCACCACGCTTAACCATGAGCCTTTGTGGTGAGCTTCTGAAGATAAATGCCTGTGATATGGCCCATTGGAGTGCCCACATAGTTTATCATCCAAATCAAGACACTTTTTGAGAATGAGGGAGAGCGCTACAAATAATTACAGCAGATCAACAGAACTCTCCCAGGCAAACCACGACTTATAGTTAACCCATCTAGAAGGCCCTACAGATCTGGAAACCTGCCTTGCCAGGCCTACCACATACAGTATCCCATTTACCCTCCAGGCCTCTCTTTCTATTCCTTCAACATGCCATGCTGCCATTGGATCTGCTATTCTTTCTGCACAAAATGTTCTCCCCAGGTACCCTCTTCACTTTTCTCTACTGGTTAACTGGAATTTGTCCTTCAGTCTTCAGTTCATCATGGTCCCCCTGGACTAAGTTAGGAAAATCATTATATGCAGTATGGGACAGCAATTCTGTGATTTTAGTTAACATCATTTGCCTCCACTTCCTTGTATGCTCACATGGACAGTATCTAGAGTTGTTTTCCCTCTCCTAGTTACCCTTATATCCAGCATAAATAAGAGTTTAACAAACATTTGTCAAAGAGAGAAAGAGTAAGGGAAAGAGGCAAAATATAAATTGATAAGACAGTGGTTTTTGTCCAGATCATTTAGATATAATTTATTCATTAATTTATCCAAAAAATGTATATTAAGTTCTTCCTCTGTTTCAGGTACCATTCTATGTGTTGAGAATATAGCTGGGATGAGATGGGAAAATTTTCCCAGCATGTCCATTCTTGATAACAGTCAGTAAATCTATTAACAAATAAACAAGACAGTTTCAGATGATTCAGAAAGCAATAAAAAATAAAATACTGTGATATGGTACAAAGTGAATGGGAGTTAGATTTAAACTCAGTAGCTGCTGTGGGCTGAATGTTTCTCCAAATTTATGTGTTGAAACTTAATCTCCATAGTTGTGGTATTGAGAGGTGGGACCTTTGGGAATGTGATTAAGTCAAAAAGCTTTACTTTCATGAATGGATTGATGCCTTATAAAGGGGTCAGAGAGAACCAGCTTAGGCCCTTCCAAGTTGCCCTTTCACACTTCCATCATGTGAGGACACAGATTTCCTCCCCTCTAAAGGATGCAACAACATCCGTCTTGGAAGCAGAGAAGAACCCTCACCAGATACCAAAACTGTTGGCACCTTGATCTTGGACTTCCCAGCCTCCAGAATTGTGAGGAAATACAGTTCTGTTTTTCACAAATTACCCCATTTGAGGTATCTTGTTTATAAATTATTCAGCTTCAAGTATTTTCTGATAGTAGCACAAGCAGACTGAGACAGTATCCCAGAAGAATTCTCCGAGAAGGCAGTATTTGTAATAACCTGAATAATGAAAGCCATGAGAAGTTCTGCCAAAGAACACAGAAGAAGAGAATGCTGGTGCTGGCTGTGAGCAATAAAAAGACCAGCATGGCTGGAAGACAAACCAGAAAGAATGGTTGAAAAGTGTTGGGGAGTGCAGAGCCACTTCATATAGCACTCAAAGTTTGGGATTTTAAAGAGTAGAATGAAATGGTTTCTTCATTAACTTTTGTTTTGAAGACCACTCTGGTAACTGAATTGACAACAGTCTAGAGGAGGACAAGGGCAGAAGATGGGGAAGAACTGCAATAATCCAGGCAAGAGATGGCAGTGAATCAAGAGGTATTTCATGGAGGTGCTTCTCAAAGCTTAATGTGAGCATGAGTCACTGGACAACTTACTAAAGAGCAGATTGCAATTCTGCAAGTCTGAGATGTGGCCTGAGATTCTGAATGTCTAACCAACTTTCAGGTGATGCTAATATTGCTGAAATTTGGCTTCAGGCATGTATCATAAGTTGAAACTGACTTTATAGCTTATGGAGCTCCACTGGTCACTTCTTAGAAATGGAAAAACACGGCAGGTCCAAGACTCCCTGTACCATTCAGGCTCTTTTTGTGTCTTTTCTCCCGTACTCCTCCTGTCTCTCAGAGACCATTCATCCAATACTTGTTGCACAGCTCACAACTAGAGGTGGATCATGAAAACACATTTGTTAGGTTTAAGGCCCCCTCAAAGCAGTATTTCCAATAGGCCCAAAGTTTTTCTTGATTTTGAGGGGTATTTTAGGATGGAAAATATTATTTTCAGCTTGAAGAAAAGTTTTTAAAGACTTATAAAAAAATTCCCATATGACTCTTTGGACACCAACTAGGTCTTACCAAAGAACATTCAGCAAATGAATCCGAAACATATGGTTTAAGTTCCCCCTCAATTAAATGTGGGTTTCACATAAGGGTGTGGGGGCAGGGGTCGATGTGGGAAAGAGTATGACAAAACCATTTGAAAAATACATTTTCAGGAAGAATAAAAAATGCCGCTTATATATTCAGTTCATTCTAATTCAAGATGGTAAGCTTGTTCCAGTTTAGAAAGTTGTTCTCTCTTCATCTTCAACAATGACCTGAAGATCTGGCAGAAAATCGTTTTCCCAGGCCTCTCTTACACAGTTTCATTGGGTTTCATTTATCAGCTCTGATGGAGGCCAATGTTCTACAAGTACTCTCTTTCCTCTGAAATAAATTTTAGGAAGCATTTTCCATGATTATGATCTAGTGCCATTTTCTACTATGGTGCCTTCACCAATGGACTTGAAGAAAATTAAGGAGTATGCACTGTTTTTTGGTAATTGGGAAACATATCTGCATTTAAGACTTTAGTCTCAGAGCAGAATGTTGAGCAAAAATATGTCTCTACTTACTTCTTGATTAACTTAAATAGCAAATACAGTAAAAACAAACCCCCCAAATGTGACCTTGATAACTCTCCTTGTGTATAGCCAAGGTCGAGTTCAATTTACATTCTTTTCTAAAAATGCTGCTTTGTCACATTGCCAAGGACAAAGGAAGGTTTAGTCCAACTATATATCTTTTAAAATCTTGGGAGTGTTTTAACAAAGAGAGAAAATTTTCTCATAATTACCATATAATATGTCAGAATTAAATGCCTTGTATTATTCTGGAGTTTGAAAACTGTGGGTTGTCCTTTAATCCTAAATATTTATTTGTTTAGTCCATTAGTCTGCTTAGCAAACCCTTCTTCTATTAGACAATGTCAATAAACCTAAGTCAAGGTCTAACAAATGGCAATTTTCCCCATTTTAATGTAGGCCAAGGAACTCATTTCTATAATTGGAATACAAAATACCACACTCCTTGCACTGACTTCCCTAGTCCATTATGCCTACCTCTTTATCCTCTTCTTACAATGCTCCCAAGTCTACCACAGCCCACAGGCCTTTATTCTGTTCTTCAGATTGAGCTTTTGTCCATCTTAGAGCTTTACCAATGGCCAATCCCTTTGCCTAGGTATTGGGCCCTCACATCCTTTCACAGCTTGCTCCTCTCACCATCCTGGTCTCTGTTCAAGTGCTCATTCCTGACCAGTCAATCAAAGGTTGTACCATTGGGCCTGCCCTGGCCCTAGTCACTCCATATTTTTTCTCTACAAAAAAATACCACTCTCAGAAATTATCTTATTGCTGCAGTTATCTATTAGTTTATTTCTGTCTTCTCTTACAAACTGTAGGCTTCATGAAAGTAAGATCTTATCTGACGTATTCACCACTCTATCTGAGGATGATTCACAGAGTAGGCACTTGATAAATAGTTGTTAAAGGGATAGATAAATGAAAGCAGAAACCATGTAACAATTATTCATAGGTGCTACTAGTACCCCATCCAGATCTGTTTACCAGTTCTGTTCATCCCCAACTGCTGTATGGCCCATGAACTATGGGTTCATGCCTGTGACATTCACTAGAGGATTATTCTTGAGCATCGGAAGCCACCTCACCTATAGGGAGTTTATCATCCCCCTGAGACATCCCATAGGCAATAACCGGTGCAGGGAGGACAAGAGCTTAGTTCTGGGTAGAACTGTTCAAGTGCTCATTCATTGGGCCTGCCCAATGAAATAAACTAATAGATAACTGCAGCAATAAGATAATTTCTGAGAGTGGTATTTTTTTGTAGAGAAAAAATATGGAGTGACTAGGGCCAGGGCAGGCCCAATGGTACAACCTTTGATTGACTGGTCAGGAATGAGAACTAATTGTGGGTGCCATTAAAAGTTTAGTTCTTGGGTAGAACTAATTGTGAGTGCCATCTACAATTCAGAGCTCCTTGCAAGATAAGACTGAAGCTAGCCTTTACCTGAAATGTCATTGTTTTTACGCTTCTAATTTCCTGCCCTCTTTCTCCTGAGACCACTCTAATAAATAACTTCTCCTCAAATCCTTGTCTCAGGCTTCTAAGAAACACAACCTAAGATAAACCATAAAAAGAGTTCATAAAGTTAACATCCATCTCATGGATGGCAATGTTCAGTTAACATTCAATCTGTTTATAAAAAATTGCTACGGTGTATTTTGAATGTCACTGGGGTTTTTTAAAAAGTGCAATTTTGTAATAGTGATCTAGCAGTCCTTGGAGTTACTGACAAGTATCCGTGTATTCCTTTGCACACCAAGCTTTGTCTGTAGATTATATTAAGGATGTGCCTCATACAAACATACACCACAATAACAAATGCATATGGATATTGTGATACTAACATATACTTTGTATAAAACATTCAATTCAGGGTGAGTCTTGGTCACTTTATGTTTATCAATTTCAATACTCTTGAGTATGTAGGATCATTTTAATGTTAAAGAGAGAGCTCATACTCTGGAAAGGAAAGGTATTGATTCAGAAAATAAATTCCCAAAGTAAAAGACAAGAAGAATGCTGTAGAGAATTAACCCAAGGGCTCAAGGTCACATTCAAAAAAAAAAAAAAAAGTTGCCTTTTTTACCTCCAAATTTTTTCTTTAGTCTCTTTCCTAAATATTTTTACCCATTTTTTGTTAATTGAAAGTTCAAAAGTTGAATATTTATTCAAATTAATGAGGAAAAATTGGGGGAAAAAAGGCTAATGTGAAAATGAGGGGGTGAGCAACCATTGCCACTTTAGTAAGAAATTACCAAGCCTTTGATATAATACATATTTATTGAGAAACCACTCTTTGAAAGGCATTAAGCTAGCTAGGAATACCAAATTCTATAAAGAACAGGTCCTCCCCTTAAAAAGCATGTTTTTTTCCTTATCATCTGGCTAAAATGAAGTAGAACAGTGAGATAACAAAACTGGAATAGAAGAAATTCTATGAGGCTGGAAATAAGCAAATGGGAGACATGAAACACTTGGGGCTTTTTTTGATCAGGTAAAAAAAAAAGAGAGAGAGAGAGAGAGAGGCTCCAGGAAATGAGAACAACAAAATACAATTTGATGTAGTCAAAAATGTTGCCTGAGTTCAGAAGGTAGTAAGGAAGGGGAAATAACACTCTCCCTCCTCTCTCCCTGTGCTATGTAGCTCCTTGTCTTGAAATTTAGGTTAATACTACAGCTGAGCCCCTGCACGTGATCTAAAACAGGGCTCCAAACACTCACTGTGTTACCTTTTTGGAAGGTAATGCTGTTTTTCAGACCTACTTATTGATTATATCTGGACATGCAATTCAACCTACAGAGTACTAGGTCCTTGTCCGCAGGTTTGTGGTGATATTATTCATTGAGTGTGAGCTATGATTTGGGAAATAGGCCAGCATTTTTCCATGAAGTAACCTTTGGATTGGCTAATAAACACTCTAGTGTTAAACACAGGAAGCCTTTGTTGCACATATACCTTGTTGGTTTTAGATCCTTCCTAGAGGTTTGAGAAGAAAGTTAGACATTCATTTAGAAAGGCATGTATTGATCACCTATTATGCACCAAGAGCTATGGTATGCACTAGGGACCTGAAGATATATGACTTAAGCACCTCACTTCAAAGAAATCCTGCTTTGGAGTCCCAAAGAAGTAGCCATTTGCCTAGTGGAATCAGGAAAGGCTTTGGGAAAGAGCTGATGATCTGTCTGGTCCTTAAAAGATAAGCAGGTGGAAAAGGAAGTAAAGTCACTCCAGGTAGCCAGAAAAGTCTGTACAAATATACTGAAATAGGAAAGTGTGTGGCCTAATTGAAGTAGTGAGGCCATTAGTAAAGCTGAAAGTACTGCCTGCACAAAATTTTTCATGTTAGGGCCACTGGCCATTTGGAGATGCTCTTTGTGAAGTGTCTATTCAAGTTTCTGCTTATTTTACCATTGGGTCATTTCTTTTTCTCTTTTTGTTGTATAGGAACTCTTTACGTTCTCAAAATATGAATTCTTTTTCCAATATATACATTGAAAATAGCTTCTATTCTATATGTTTTTTGTTCTCTCTCGATGTCTTTTGAAAGACAGGATCTTGATTTGACATAGCCAATTTATCAACATGTCCCTTTATGCTTAACCCTTTTTGGGTCTTGTTTAGGAAAACTTTTCATAACCACACCATTTATAATTGCTAAAAGTTGGAAGCATACAATTGTCCATTAAGAGTTGAATAGGTAAGCAAATATCCCTTCAATGGAACACTACACAGTGATGAACACAAATAGGTTCCAATAACTTGCACAGTATGGATGAAGTAAATATAATGTTGATGATTTCATCTATTTAAAGTACCAAGAAGTTGAAACTAATCCATGAAGTTAAGAGCCAAGACAATGGTTACCCCTGGGGGGACACTGACTAGGAGGGATCTCAAACGGTTTTGGAGGTGTTGGTTGTAATCTGTTTCATAACCTGATTGCTAGTTTCACAGGCATGAAACCTTTATACAAATTCATCAAGAAGCATATCTATTTTTCCACATGTATGTTATACTTCGATAAAAATGTTTACATTTTAAAATATTTTTAAAAGACCACCTAGGGAAGATTGCTGATCAAAATTTAGGCTAGAAGAAACAAAAATTCTAGATTTTGAAGACCACCCCCCCACCCCACCCCGCAATAAGAAGTTAGGGGAGTTCTAAGAAGTTTGTAAGGTCTGGGCTTTTGAAAGACTAACTTGTTGTAAGGAGGACTGAGCTGTATGGCTGTGTGGCCATATGGCTGTGTGGCAAGGTGACACATAGGAAACTCTACGATAGTCTAAGCAAGAGATGAAGAGGCATGGTTAGAGGCAGACACAGTGGCAATAAATATAGACGACCTTGGATTTCCCCACTGAATGTTTTTAAAAATCCATGTACCAGTGTCTAAAGGCTAGAAGCACCTGCCCAAAGTGGGGTGGGGGGGTGCTGAGAAGGCAGTCAAAGGCTATCAGTCTTTGACAGATGTTGAGTTTTCAAACAATGATTCAAACCTTAATAAACAAACCTTTCTCCTGGGTTTATTAAGTCCAAGCAGTTTTGTCTGGCTCTTGTCTTAGATTGTAAGACGTGAACACTGATACAAATCCACATATGGATTAGTGGAAAGTTATAGAACTGACACAATGTTGTTTGGACACATTTTTTTTCTTTCCTACTTTCTCCCACCCTCCCTTCACACTATTCATGTCCTCTTGCTGGGTGGTTTTTACTTGTCTTCTTAATTCCTTCTTCTGTCTGCACACTCATTAGGAGAAAGAGTGATTCCTTTTCTGGAAAATGAGGAGCTCTGGAAGGCAGAGACTGCAGAGAGAGCTCAGAGAGGCAGCATGGTGCAAGATGGATCATGGCCAAGGCTTCAGGCTCAGACAGTGCCACAAGGTCTTCCACAGGCCACAGTGACAGGACTGTATTGGTGCCACCTCCAAGAGACAGCAGGAATGAGACAAACCACTCACTGTCATCAGTGTTCCTCCATTATGTTCACTGGCAAATATTTAATTGGGCACCTCTGACTGAGCCACCCACTCAACCGCATGCTTCATGGGAAAGGGCAGGAAGAAAACATGAAATCTAGCCCCACTGCTTGAAGTGAAATCATGATCAAAAGAACCAGTGTACACCCCACTCCATCCTGCCTCAGGCCCTTCAAGAGTAGACTCTGTCTGCCTAAGATTCCCTAAGAATAATAGTTAGTACATAGAAACTTAAACACAGTATTCCATGAACAGGACAATAAACTGAGAGGACACAAAGATTTTCAAGTCTAGTGATGGGGTTTGGTTCCCAAATCTTTCCAAGGTCTCTCAGAGCTGATATCCTCACACTCTTTCTAGATTTTACATGAGATGGTCTCTTATATTTCTTGAACTCTTCTTATATGCTTTGTGTCTTGCTACCTTGTGAAAAAAACTACTGAAGTGGTTTAAAATCGAGTCTGAACTTCAGCACCCTGAGTTTGCTGTATGACCCTTTCATGGGAGGCTGAGATGTCAGAATCAAAGTCATTATGCCCAGAGTAGTGACTTCTCTACTTGTCTTTTCTAAAGCAGTACAATTTCTGCAACCCATGTCTCAGCTTCCAGGGGCTCCTCACCTGTTGGGTACAAGTATCATGACTTTCTTACACGGGGAAGTAGGGTCTCCCTTACTCACCTGGGATGATTCCTGAGTCTGACTCAGGCCATACCTGACCCTGGCCACATGCTGTCAATTCCAGAGTGGCAGCAAAATAATGATTTAGAGTCATGAGAAGGAAGGCTTCTCTCAGTCGAGCCTAAGCCTGAAAAGTTCCCAGGGCTGAACAGCTTCCAATCCACTCGTGAAACAACATAACTTCCTTATTCCCTGGCCAGTGGGTCATAAAAACCACCATTCATTTAGTGGGCATCCACTCAATCACCATTCATTTAGTGGGCATCCACACAAGCAAGTTTGAGTGACCGTATATCTTATCGACCACCAGTGGGGTCACTCCGACCTGTCCCCTTATGAGGTACAGCAAATCAAAATTGTGTTTCACAGAGGTGAATTCTTCATTATTAGAGAGAATATGTAAAACTATTTTTTTAGCCAGTTATGTGCTAGTCACCTACACTTGAAATATTATTGGCATTTCCAGTTACAGGGTGAAAAATGCCATAAGAGAACACTGTGCTACACCAAAAATCTGAGAGGTGAGCTCAGAATTGTTCACCACAAACATAATTTTCTTCTCTGAAATCTCATGTTTATATTTAAAGTTCACGTGCTATTTATATGCCGCTATAAGTTACTTGTGTCCTTTCCAATATAAAACTAGTATTACAAATTATAAAACATCCTTTTTAATTGATTCTCTGAAAACTGCATTAGTTTCTATTCCACAGATAGTTTGTCATGACTTTGAGAAGGAAAGGACAAACTTCACAGGATCCTTTGAAATAGGGACGTAATATTTTAATAAATGCTAATTCACTTGTTAACTTGTGTTTACAGGGAAATGCTTATAAAATGTCACGTATAAATTGGAATAAAGCAAAAGACAGAAAGAGAATGAAAGAAAGGCAGGAGATAATCCCTTGCCCCCTTTTTTTGGAGAAATAAAAACATTCTGGGAAGATTCTGTATGTCCTTCCTCCAGGGAGACACAGGAGGACTTTGAATTCTAATGGGTGGCTGGTTCTCCAGACTCGTAAGCCTAGGCCTATACTTGCAGGTAATTTTGTCTCATATTTCTTTTTAGGACTAATTTAAAGAAATGGCCTGCTCCATGCTTTAGTTCAGCCAGGGATTCATAAGCAGACAATTTCATAGATATCATCCTAATACATTCCAAAAGTCCTGTGAACACTCTTCTTTGATGAGCATAGAAGAAAGGCCATTGTCATGATGCAAGAGCAGGCTTCCACAGAGTCAAAAGATGTAGGACATGGAATCTGGGATGCAAAACATCTTGGGTGCTGGAAGACTCAAGTCTACTTTGTATTAATTATTGTAATGGTCACCTGGCTCGTCAAATTTATGTGTGGGATTTATATTTTACCATAAGCCCAAACTAAAATAACACACACTGATTTGACACATGGGCCTCAATAACACAGAACCTGCTATTGCTGGTTCATATAGCACATTGCTAAGGTTCTGTTGTCACCTTGACTTCTATTCAAGTCCTCTAGCTTCTTCTCCCAAACAAAGGCTTGGATAGAATCAAAATTGCACCTGTCTGGGATGTTTGCCTTGCCAGAAAGTCCAATGATCATGTCTCAAAAATGTCTGGAATTGCTCATGGTTCAGTTCCTCCTTTCTTCCTACCTTAAGTCAGGGTCTAGAATCAGAGTTCAAGATGGAGACTCATTTGGAAATGATGTATTGATAAAGAGAAAGAGAGGGAAGGGGAAGCAGAGAAAGGATGTGGTCTCTACCGGAGTCTAGTCTGTCTGATTCTGCAGGGAACTCTGAAATATCGGTTTCCCCAGAGATCCCTCCCTTTTTGAGGCTAAGGGTTTATGCCCCTGCATCAGTCAGCCTTTGGCTGTAGGCCACCCCCAGGGGCAGGGGAGTTGCATAACTTCCCAGGCAATTCTAGGCTAGGCAACTCCCATTTGGCCAAGAGCAATCTTCCAAAGAAAGAGGCAGCTGTAAACCATTAAGAACCAATGCTTGTAACATGTGGATATGGCAACACCAACCTGGTCAAGGGGGTGTGGTTAGGGCAGCAACACCATCCTTATACTCACCATCTTACTTCATCCTGGAAGATAATCCTTTGGACAATGTTTGAGTTCCTAATGCTTCCTTGAAAACAATTCTAGTGGAGCAGAATACAATGGTATACTGATCTATAGTATTTGTTAGGAGCCTCCTATATGCCAGGCACTTTTGTAAATCATGTTTACACAATAATCCTATGAGGCTAGGCACTATGATTTCCCATAGATTACATGTAAGAAGATAGAAGGACAGAAAATGCTAGTGAGCGGCAGAGCCAATGTCAGGACCCCATTTCCTTAAAACTGCATTAAACTGCCTCTTGCTTGTTGCCAAAGGGTAGCAGCAAAAGAGAGAGAAAAATAAACTCAGAGCTGAAGAAAATTTCACTTATGTAAGATACCACACCCAACGGGGTGAGGGAAAAAAAAAACCTTCTGAATTATGAATATAAGAGCTTGAGGACGATTAATAGTCTTTTGTGTGTGTATATGTGTGAATTTCAAAAACACATTGCCGTTTTATCCACTCAGTTGATGTTCACCATTTGAACTTTCAACATTTAAATCCCATGAAAGCACAGTTGCATAAGATATGACTCTATGCCAAAGGAAATAATAGCTAACATTTGTTAAGCAGTGTCTGTGTGCCAGGCACTGTTCTAAGCCATTTACATGGATTATATCATGTAATCCTCAGAACCATGCCATGAGGCAGCCCCATTTTTCAGATAAGGAAACTGAGGCACAGAAAGAATAACTTAAATGCTCAAGAGTATGTAGCTAGAAAGTATCAGCGCAAGATTTCCGAGTGAGCAAATGGGCTTTAGAGTTTTTGTTCCTATCTTCACTACCATGCTGCCAGAAGAATCACGGATGGTTGGAGCTAACAGTCATGTTGGAGAATCCAAATTTCCCAATTTAGAGATGAGGCAACTGAGGTCAAGAAAGAACTGATGACTTCCACAGGTCATACGGACCCGATGTTTAATTTTTTTCAATAGTGCTCTCTGCAGTTTTACAAGTTTTATCTAAAGAAAAAAAGCGTAAACTCTAAGCAGTATAATTCATTAGAAAGGAATTCAGGAGTGTGTTAAAAAATATTTGAAGTCTCTTTCTTTCCTCTTTTCTCCCCGGAATCAGATAACACCAAGAGTTGCTGTTTAGGAAGGCAAAAATGAAGTATCATGCCCTGCACGGCCTCAGAAGAAACTATTTCCTATTTATACACACCATTATGAGCCCCTTATTCATGTATACCTGTGTAAGATGACTTCCAAGTTACTGTTCTATTTTATGACTGGAGTCTGCAAACTCCAATCTGGGAGTACATCTCTCTAGGAAAAGTGAAGAAGGACAAGAACCAGTGTTTATTAAATACCTACTAAATGTCAAACACACTGCTTATAACTCTATGTATGCTGTGTAAATTCTCCACGAAATAATCAATGGAATCAGAATGTGTATCAGTTAGCATTTGCTGCATAACAAACCAACACAAAATGTAGTGGCTTAAAATACAACAATTTATTATTGCTGATGAGTATCTGGATCAGTTGTGTTTCTGCTGAACCACGCCAGGCTTGACTGATTCCAGCTGGGTTCACTCATCTTTCTGCACATAGCTGCTGAATTGGCTAGGGACTGGTTGTTCTAGAATGCCCTCAGATGGGACGACTTATTTCTGTTTCACATCTCTCAAAATGATATTCCAGGCTTGCTCACATGGCAGAAGAGAGTAAGTAGAAGCCCATGCGACCTCTGAGGCCTAGACTCAGAATTGACACACCATCCCTTCTACTCCATTCTATTGACCAAATCAAGTTACAAGACTGGCCTGATTTCAAGGAGTGGGAAAAGGGGAAACAGATTCCACCTCTTGACAGAATGAGATCCAAGCTCACGTTGTCAATGGCATGAATACAGAGAGGGATAGAAATATGGAGACTTTTTTGCAATCAATCTGCCACAAATATCTTAGAATCTTCCAGATCATTTAAGTTGTATGTTTCTCCCGTAAATATGTTTCTCTCATATAACTAGACTACTTTTGAAGACATTTGGGTTCCCTTTGTTTCACTTACAGAACAATTCAGGAAAAGTGTCATTGGATTTTAAGATGGCTATAGAATTTTTGATTTACCCAAGTAAGACAAATGACTGAGTGACGAGGCTAAAAAAAAAAAAAAAAAGAAAGAAAATGACTATGTAAACCCAGCAGAAGTCTTTGTATTTGTATTCCAAACAACAGCAAGAAAGAGCTAACTCTATTTCCCCTCTCTTTACCCACAACATCATTCACCGGTTGAAAGAAGAAGCAACTAGACAGGAAGCTTTCTACTCCTGCCAGCTGGGTTTGGTAAGAGACTGGCCCAATAGCTAAGCATTAGTCTCAAGGGAAGCCCTGTTGCCTCACCTAAAACGAAAGCACACCTTGCCTTTGTGTTTTGTTTTGCAAACAAAAAATAAAGACACATTAGAAAATGCAATTTTAAAAACCTCTAAATCAAAGATTAAAGATAGTGTTTATCCTATTGCCAACTCCAACTGGTTATCAGAAGCTTTCAGGAGTGCTATGTTGAAAAGGAATATTAGGCCACTGGCAGTTCTAACAAAATAAGTGTATCACAGGAATTTCCAAGCTAGTGACTTATTTCCACTGGTAGGTTAAACTCACACAGGGCAAACTGAAACTCATCCCTGGGCCTCTCTCCCAATATTTCTTTCTCTCAACTTCTAGCTGGGCTGTTTTTGAAAAAGGCAAGTATAGCAGGATTTTAATCAGCCATTGGGTTTTATCATAGTTCTGGAAGATTACACAGTTTGACTTTTTAAGGCTTTTTCAAGTGTATTCATGGGAGAACACAGGAAGATCTACAATAAGGACAATCTAAATATATTGACTTACTCTGAACTCAGGAGGAATGATCAAAGACTCAGAAATAATTCAAGAACATCGTAACAGAATAAACTCTCTCTTTGCTCATACAAGACCTACCATTACATGTTTCTTAAGATAACATCATCTATTCACTAAATCAAGAGGAGTCTGAGGCTAGACCCTAATGGTCAGGGTCTGCTTTAACTTAAGGAGAAACATCTCACACCGAGATCAAGCTTTATCAATAATGGAAAAATCCATAATACCACATGGTATAGTGAAAGGGACACAAAACACTGGGTTCAAATTCTGTCCTTGATCCTTGCCTCCTGGAATCTCAAAAAAGAAAAAATATAACCATCATCAGGTTTTGTGGTAAGAATTAAATGGGCTAATATGTAAAGTACCCAGACTAATAACTGGATCATTGTCCAGGCTCCCCAATTGTAGCTATTATTAGCAATAGAAAGGCAACAGTTATAATGAACATGTTAATATATAATAATATAAATAATAATATAGCCATAGCAAAAGCAAAATAATTAAGTTTCTACCATGTGCTAAGAATTGTGTTCCATGGTGTATGCAAAAAACAGAGAAAACTAAAACATAAAGACTTATTCTTTACTTTTGGGAAGCAGAATCTGTTTGGAGGCAAGGTGACTGTACACGAAATAAAGGAGAGCTGTGGAGAACAGTATATAAAATGTTTGTGTAGACTCTGAGAATACTGAGAGTCTGAAATCATTGTTTCTACTTCTTGTCAAAGCAATAACTTAGTTTCTCAAATTTGTTGGCAGTTCCCACTTCTTAGGACAGTTATTCACTTAAGCATCCAAATTTGTTTCATTTGACTTTTCAACATTTTTATTTGTACTTTGAGGGTCACCAAATCATCATGTATGACAGATAGGAAAGATGGGTCATATTTAGCTAAGAAAGAGGTCACCACCCATCACCCTATGCCCCATCTTGTACTTTCCACTTCATCATCACCTCTCGTCTGGTGTATCATGGGCTTTCAACGAGGTAGAATAAAAGTAACAACAGGCCAAGTCCTGATGCTTTCAAAATTTTCCCCTAGATGTCAATGCTTTTGGATAATCATCCTTTCTTTCCATTACTGAGATGTTATTATGCAGGCAAAGCATGTTCTCAATTGCCCAAGGTAGGCTAGAGGCAGGATACATTGTTCAAAGATAATTCACGACCTATTAAATGTCAAATCTTGACTCACGTGATTCAGTCACTGCCTCACCCTGTTGCAAGCTGGAAAATCTATCTAAACTAGCACCTTTGTGAACCACAGGGAAGGAGGTGATCACTGAGCCCCATCAAAAAGCAGGAAACAATGACTGAAGCATGAAAATGAAGGCCTTTGTCAGGTCATAAAGCATCAGTGATTGCAATTAATTGCTGATAAAATATGAAAGAGTCTCTTGTTGCTGGAGGTCAGGTGCTAGGACAAAGTACACCTCTTTCCTGAGAACCCTGGGAAAGGCATGCCTTTGAATTGTGCTTGTGAGAAGATGGGTAAGTTGATCCATGTATAGGCATTAGGGGCAGGGGGACAATAGTGTAGAACTCTAAAGGATTGAGAGAAAACCCAAAGGTATGGCCGCATCCCAGGTGGATATGCAACGTCCCTGGATAATATGGCTCTTTCCAGAAGAAGGCTGCTTTGAATGATTTCCTCAACCAAATTTCAACAGGAGAGCAAATCTCACAGTTGTCACAAGAGTCAAAAAAAGGTAAAAGGAAAAAGTTCATCTGAAGTTAACATGAGTACATATTCAAAAACTTTTGGAAAGTAAGCTTTCAGAATAAATTTTAGATGTTATTCATTCTGAGATGATACTTGTGTCTTATGAATCCAAATAAAGAAAAAAGTGGAAAGCAAGTGGTAGTAAATGCATTTCTAGAAAAGGTGCTCAAAGTGTCTGTGAAGACTAAAATATTTTTTCCCCAATAGTTCATCTTCAGGTTGAGAATTGGTTTGTGTTTGTGTGTTGTGGGTAGGAGTGTCATAAATGGATGTGACTTTTCTTCAGTACATTGATCTTCTCAGGGGTATATGAAGTGACAAGAAATATATAAGGAATCAATATACACTAAGAAAATAACAATTTAAAATAAAGTTTAAAATTCAGGTCATATCAGATTTAATTTAAAATTACTGAATGACTTGGACAGTGGTTTCCAAAAATGGGTCATGGACTGAATAAATCAAGGTATCTTATTAAAATACTAATTCCCTGGCCTCAGCCTACATTCTCCAAATAGGAACTTCAGAAAAGAGGCTCAGAAATCCAAAATTTTAAAAGTTCCTCTCACAAAACTTCTCATTTTGGTGAGTCTTGGGGCTTGTAGCAATTAAATTCGTAATTATGCCATCAGTAGGAAAGAACACTGGACATGAGTGGTTATCAGGCCAAGTTCAGCCTCTGCCTCTGAGAAGTGCTGTATCATCTACCCTTGGTCCTCCAAGTGCAGTCTGTGGACCAGCAGTATCAGCATCTCCTGAGAGCTTATTAGAAATGCAGGTTCTCAGGCCCACCATTCACCTCTTGAATCAGGATCTCCATATTAACAAGATCCCCTGCGGTTCCTGTGCACACTGAAGTTTGAGAAGAACTGTCTAGACCAAATCATTCAACCCCTCAGGGTTTTCTTTGGAAACTGATGGACTTAAAGGAGTTGATTTCTGCAGCCTCCTCCCAGGCCTACTGTTGCATGCTGACCATCAGAGTAAAGATGCAAAGGAGGAAACAACAGAAACTTCTGAATAGGATGCCATAAAAGAGCAAATGTGGGATTAGACACACACACACACACACACACACACACACGCACAATTTTATAGAAAGCATTTGTCTAAGAAAAACCCAAATCCCATGACATACATGCCTTCCTGTGAGATCCTGAGATTCTGCTAAAGCAAGAGAAATCCCTTGCTGGGGATGGGAAACTGAGGAAATGAGGAAGGTTGTAGACAACTCAGAGCTCCAGGGCAAATCCAGGGGAGAGGACAGACTGCAGTCCAGGTGTCTGCACTCCTGGCCCTGGACCACCCTGTCTTGTTGTCTCAGCTGCATTAGGAAAAATTAAGAAAATAAAAACAGGACATCATAACAAAGAAAGCAGGTGTTTATAGAGGGTGGTATATGGACATGGCTCCTCAGCCTTATCTTGGAGCCACGTTAGTCTCTGGATTCTTACTTTATAATTATTAAAATTCACATGATTAAATTTAACATTGAGGCCCCCATCTCTGACAACCATTCTGGCCCATTCTCTATCTTCAGTCCTGTATGGTTTCTCTATGGGAGCCAACGTCAAATGAACATACCCAGTCAGTTCCCCAGAGTCAGATTTCCTGAGTCCATTCCTTGCCGGATTCTAGAGTTCAATTTCCTGTCATTTACCATCCCTGGGTCCTGTGGGCGAGTTATGTGCATCTTTATCATGAGACTCCCATGTCAGGAGCTCAGACATTTACACATGGAGCAATATACCAACATGGATTCATTCTTCTAATTACACAAGAAATTCATGCATATGCATAACATTCAAACACTATAGAAATATGCAGCATAAAAGGTGAAATTACTTTTCTTCGCAGGCTCCCAGAAAGAACCACTGCCAGAAGCACCGCATTAAGTCTCCATTCTTTGTAACTTTTTTGTGCATAACTTAAAAAAAAAAAAACAGGATTGTACCACACACACTATTTTGCAACTTGCTTTCTTAATTTTATATCTCTTCGTCATCTTTTCAAGTTAATGTATAATGGCCTCTCTTCTTCCTTGCAATATCTACGTGGCATTCCAACATTTCCCCAGCCATGAGCCTATCAACGGACACTTGGGTTGGTTCCTATTTTTTTTCCTATGCTGTACATTGGACTAGGTAACATCAGGAGCACCCATAAACAATTGAAAGGTCTTTGGTTTATTATATTTGCAGATATCTGATTATTCTTCCAGTGCACCTTTTGATCTTCAGCTGGGATAATGGTGGTGAAGGAAGGCTGGATTTGTTGGCAGTACAAAGATTATGGGATTCTAACCCTTACTATTTGAGTACCCTACATTGCTCGGGGGGAGGGGGGCTCACCTTTGCTACAGGGACTCCTTGTTCATACCACACACCATCTGTCCCACACAGCCTCACTACTCATCCCTTGGAACCAGTTCTTTTATTCACCAAGTCTCTGAATGCCAGTAAGACAGACATGACCACTGCTCTCAAAGGGTCTATAGTCCAGGAAGGATGCTAGAGAGGTAAACAGAGGGAAAGGAATTTCTGATGGAAGTACAGAGTATGGAGAAAATATTACCAGAAAATGGGATGGAGAATGACTGGATGGAGTAGAGGAAGCTAACTTTTCAAAACATTTTTTTTTCTGTAGATAACAAAATCACTTGGATTAAAAATTCTAAAAGTATTACAAATAAGCATAAAAGTTCATGAAAGTCAACCTCCTGCCCTTGGGCCCTAATAACCCCGTTGACAAAGTCCCCTGATAACCCTGAAAAACCCAGTGTTTCTCGTGTAAACATTAGAGATAATTTAAATGTGTGTGTGTGACAAACTGTGTGTGCACATATACAAATATGTGTATATATGTATTCTTTCCCATTTATACACAAATGGTAGTGTCCATCTTTTTATCTACCATTCTATCTTGCTTATTCCATTTAATATAGTTTAAAGATTATTTTATTTCAATACAATAAACGTCTTTATTCTTTTTATAATTGCATAATATTTGAACTATGTGTGGATGTCCTATAATTATATTGCCAACCCTTTGTTGATAGACATTTTACTGCATCAATCTTTTGCCATACAATGTCACAAAGAATATTCTGGAGGTATGTTAGTTCACATTTACACAGTGTATCTGTAAGATAAATTCCTGGATGTGTATATTCACTAAATCAAAGAGTTCTTGGAATTTCGATAGATACTGTCAAGTTATAAGGTAATAGTTCAGGAGTTATTTTCTATAGAGGTCGTGAAAGTAAATATTTTCAACTTTGAAGGATATATAGTCTATCACAGCTACTTAAACTTGCCTTTGAAGCACAAAAGCAGTTATAGACATAAAGGAAAAAGCATGACTTTGTTCCAATAAAATTTAAGGGCATGAAATCCAAATTTTTCATAATTTTTGTGTGTCACAAAATATGATTTTCAAAAATTTAGGTTAATGCATATACTTACGGCATACAACATATATTGGTACACACAAACATAGTAAAATGATTACCACAGTCAAACAAATTAACCTATTCATCACCTTCTCTTTTGTGATTGTGTGGTAAGAGCATCTAAACTCTACTCTCAGCAAATCTCAGCATATGGTAGAACATTATCTTGATTTTTTTAACTATTCAAAAATGATGAAAACCATTCTTAGGTCTTGGGCAGTACAAAAACAGGCAGCAGGCCGGACTGGCCTCTCAAGCCATCGTCTAGAAACTTCTGCCCTATTTGTATATGAAAGTCTGTTTGTGCCCACACCACAGGCACCACGAGGCATTATCAAACTCCTGAATCCTTGCCAGTGTGACAGATGAAGTCGGTTGCACTTTATTTTGTATGTCTCTTTTTATAAGCAAAGTAAATAATCTTTCCTTGTGAATTTCCTTTGGTAGAAACAGATTATTCTATTCTTTGTTCATTATTTATTTGCTATTAGTATTTTTCTTATCAGTTTGTATCCCTTCTTAAAGAGTAGAGATATTAACACTTTGACAAAATTGCAAACATTTTTCCCAGCTTGTCATTTATCTTTGAGCTTTGATGTAGGTAGCTTTCACTAGGTTCAAATACTTTCTATTTAATCAATCTCTTGTTTTATGACTTATGGGCATTCTGCCATCGTTAGACTTTTTCCCTTTCTATAATCATAAAACTTTTTTGCATTTTATTATATTTTTATTGTTTTTTAACATTAAACTTTTTTTTCTTTGGAACTTATCATTCTGTAAGTTATGGTGTGCTGGTTAGTTGTTCTAACCTCATTCACTGAATAATCTTTCTTCACTGATTTTTAGATGCAAACTTTATCTTATATTAAATTTCTATATGCATTCAGGCTTATTTCTAAACTTCCTATTCTGTTCCATTGATGTCTGCTTATTCTTATGCCAGTACCATGCTGTCTTAGTTAATAAGTTTTTATAGGATTTAATAATAGATAATGTAGTTACCACTATTTACCTTTCTTATTCAGAATTTCACTAATTATTCTTCATTTTTAAAATCTTCCTACATAAATGTTAGAATCAGTCCATCTAATTTTATTTTATTTTATTTTTATTTTTATTTATTTATTTTTTTGAGTTGAAGTCTCACTCTGTCGCCCAGACTGGAGTGCAGTGGCACACTCCCGGCCACCGCAACCTCGACCTGCTGGGCTCCGGCGATCTTTCCGCCTCAGCCTTCCAAGTAGCTGGAACTACAGGCGTGCGCTACTACACCCAGCTAATTTTTTTGATTTATTGTAGAGATGAGGTCTCGCCAAGTTGCCCAGGTGGGTCTGGAACCCGCGGGCTCAGGCAATTCACTCACCTCGGCCTCCTAAAGCGCGGGATTACAGGCTGAGTCACCAAGCCTGGCCGTCCAATCTGATTTTAAAAGACAACTGTAAACCGGGCATAGAGGCTCACATCTGTAATCCCAGTACTTTGGGAGGTGAAGGCGAGAGGATTGCCTGAGCCCAGGAGTTTGTGACCAGCCTGGGTAACATGGAGAGACCTTATCTCCAACAATAATTCAAAAAATTAACCAGGAATGGTAGCACGCACCGGTAGTTCCGGCTACTTGGAAGGCTGAGGCAGAAGGATCACCTGAGCCCAGCAGGTCAAGGCTATGGTGGCCGTAAGCATGCCACTGTACTCCAGTCTGGGCAACGGAGTGAGACTCCAACTCAAAAAAAAAAAAAGAACACTTCACAACACAAATGAAGCATGTCCTCTGGCTGGTTTCTTTCCACAGCTACCATTCTGCCACCTCAGTGGTCTCATGCATTACATGGCTTCAGTGATCAACTATAGTCTTCCCTTGGTATTCACAGGGGATTGGCTCTAGTACCCTCTTGAATACCAATATTCTGGTCTTGAATTTCCAGCTTCAAGTGACCCTTCTGCATTGGACTCCCAAAGTGCTGGGATTACAGGTGTGAGGCACCATGCCCAGCTGAATCAGACTTTTTTTTTTATTTTTTTTTTTGTGTTGGAGTCTCACTCCGTCGCCCAGACTGGAGTGCAGTGGTCGCTCCTGGCCACCGCAGCCTTGACCTACTGGGCTCCGGCGATCCTTCCGCCTCAGCCTTCCATGTAGCTGGAACTACCACACCTGGCTAATTTTTTTGATTTATTGTAGAGATGAGGTCTCGCCAAGTTGCCCAGGCGGGTCTTGAACCAGCAGACTCAGGCAATCCACTCACCTCAGCCTCCCAAGGCGCGGGATTACAGGCTGAGCCACCGAGCCCGGCTGAATCAGACTTTTTAAGAAACAAGGACCTCACAGTTTCAAATATATTGACCTAAAAGGACTATTAATATAATTATAATATGGATTGGGCCTTAAAACTATCTTCATACCTTCTATTTTCTTTAGGCTTTTTAAAAAAATAACACAGAAACTGGAAAAAATAATTTGGAAGCAGCAATTTTAGACCACTTTTTTGGTGAGCAGAGAGGCAAGAACCAGATACCAACAAATATATATGATAAGTACTTACATAGAAATATGTTTAAATAAGCAAGCTGTTGAATAACATGTTGCATATAATACTAATAAATCAAACTACCACCAAAGTGATATCAGTATCAACAGTGATGGGATTAGGGGTAGGGTGTTGTGGGAAAGATTACAGAGGTAGGGAGGGTAGCCTTATTTGTACCATTTTTATTGTAGACATTTATATTATTTATTTTATTTTATTTATTTATTTCTTACACATGCAGTTGTGTTAGGTTAAAAATCCCAGTAGAGGCCTCTAAAATGTTAGGTCAGAACTACCGGGGAGTCTGGTTTGTAATACAATGCCATGCAAAAGTTGCAAAGAATTGCACAGAAGTTAGATTGGAAAATATAGTTTATTTAGAAAGCAAATTAGAAGCCGGGTGTGGTGGCTCACGCCTATAATCTCAGCACTCTAGGAGGCTAAGGTGAGAGGACTGCCTGAGCCCACGGGTTTGAGACCAGCCTGGCCAACTTGGCGAGACCTCATCTCTATAAAAAATAAAAAAAAAATTAGCTGGGCATGGTAGCACATGCCTGTAACTCCAGCTGCTTAGAAGACTGAGGCAGGAGGATCACCTGAGCCCAGCGGGTTGAGGCTGCGGTAGCTGTGAGCATGCCACTGTACTCCAGACTGGGTGACAAAGTGAGACCTGCACTAAAAAAAAAAAAAAAAAGTAAATTAGAGAGAGAGAGAGAGGAGATTCACCTCCCCAAGGCAGGGGAGGGGGCCAAAACTAGGAAACATGGGGTCCATAGCTAAAGAACCACATGGACACCCAGAGTTTAACAAAGGAATGACCATTATTCCTTTTACAGATACATCGGCCTGTATATATGTATGTCATTTGACTCTTTCCCCCGACTGAACTTTCTTTTTATTCTTTTTCTGAATAGGAGGGAAACAAAGAGAAGAACAACAAACAAACAAAAATCTCAACTAAAGAAAACCTCAGAATCATCCTGAAGATCTGGTGCATGTCTGGCTTCCCTTGCCTTTTTTGTAGGTATTAGCTTTTGCCTCCCCTGTCATAAATGTCAGGAATCCTATCAGGCCAATGCTTAGAGCATGCCCTTCCAAACAAGCTCAAATGAGAACGGAGCCTCCACCCACCTTCTGATCTCCGCATCAGTAAATCCCTCCACAAGGTCTTTTCGCACACTTCTGGGGCGCCCTCTGCGCTTTGGCTTCTTGTCATCATCTGAGTCATCCGTCTCACTCTCAGAAGCAGAGGATCTCTGGGCCTGCCTCTTAGACTCGGTGTCAGAATCACTGTCATTTGTCTGAGCCTGAAAAAGATTGAGCAGCCCATCTTAATTCTTTAGTAGTCAGAACTTCCCATTGTACAAGTCAATTTTCCTTTAACAAATAAAGAGCACAGGTCACATAATGAAGCAAATTTGCTTAGAATACTCATACTTTTGGCTGGGCGCTGTGACTCACGCCTGTAATCCCAGCACTTTGGGAGGCAGAGGTAAGAGGATTGCCTGAGCTCAGGAGTTCGAGATCAACCTGGGCAACTTGGAGAGATCTCGTCTCAAAAAAAAAAAGAATATTCATACTTTCAGAGACATTGTAATGTGATGAAAAGTGAACTGGATTAAAAATATAAAAATATTTGGATTTTAAAAATAATATATATATTATCCAATATAAAACAAGTTTATGTTTACTATGTTAACTGCAGTAATTTGTCTCTTTGTACCTTTGTTTTCTCATTTGTAAAATGGTGGTAATAGTATCTAAAACAGAGTTTTCATGAGACTGAAACAAATCAGTTAAGTATAAAAGCACTTAGAACTATGCCTGGCACAATGTAAGTGCTCACTAAATGGTGGCCAATATTATGATTTACTATGATCGTGGACAAATCTATTATCTTCAACAAAATGGGTAATAAAACTTGTTTTACCTACTATGGTGTCATTACAAAAATCAGATTAGACAGTGCCTGTGATAGTGCTTTGTAAGGCGTAAAGCTGGTACATGTTGCTTGTTTATGGTAATATAATCCTTTACTAAGTATTTATACCAAGTGATGTCAACATTTAAAGACTAATAGGTTTGACTCTCTGAAAGTTGAAGGCAGCGACAAGGCAAAATGCAAACTTCTGTCAAACTCAAATCCTGTTCAGCCAATGCACAAAAGGCCAATTTGCAAAGACCAAAAAATGTCCCATGGGTATGGCTCATGAGCTTTGTGCATTTTTTCACTTTCCTCTGCTAGGTTTCCTACAGAATAGCTCTGAGTGTGTCAAAGCAACAATGCAAGGCCTCTTCAATGAATAATCAGCACTTCTGTAGCCTTTACAGGATAAGAAGTACTTTCATATCTTTCATCTCACTTGATCACCTTTTTAGTGGAACTCCGAATTCGAGGCAGCATATAAATTTCTTCTAGCTCCTTCTGTCGCTCTTCCTCCTCTACTTTTTTCCTTTGCTCCTCTGGAATGATCTCGTCCCAGTCCTTGTGAGGACGCTCTTCCAGCTCTTCTTCATCTTCCATTGTTGCAAAATTGGCAACCTTAAAACAAATAGACAACCCATTGTCTTACTGACATTTCCTCATTTCTAAACACCATCAGCAAAAACATCAACTTATCTGGTGTTTTTAATTAAGTAAGACGTTGTGAATACTAATAGGACTACCGTGATATTACATAATCAGATAACCAAACTTCTACTAATCTCTCCTATGTACCCCTTCAAAACCATCTTGCCAAACCCTCAAGTTCATCATAAATTTTATGAAAATTTGAGCCGGGCTCGGTGGCTCAGCCTGTAATCCCATGCCTTTGGGAGGCTGAGGTGAGTGGATTGCCTGAGCCCGTGGGTTCAAGACCCGCCTGGGCAAGCGAGACCTCATCTCTACAATAAAATCAAAAAATCAGCCGGGCGTGGTAGTGCGCGCCTGTAATTCCAGCTACTTGGAAGGCTGAGGCGGAAGGATCGCCGGAGCCCAGCAGGTCGAGGCTGCGGTGGCCAGGAGCAGCCACTGCACTCCTGTCTGGGTTACATAGTGAGACTACAAATCAAAAAAAAAAAAAAAAAAAAATTGGGAAATATAT
>CAUYQG010275580.1:0-26789 GCA_963574415.1 Tarsius wallacei | reverse complement strand
CCTAGAATTTTCAGGATGGTAAATGAGCACTGGCTTCAACTTAGGGTCACTAGCTTCACTAGCCCCTATCAAGAAAGTCAGCCTGTTCTTTGAAGCCTTTAAAGGTGTTGTCTTCTCTCTAGCTATAAAAGTTCTAAATGACATCATCCAGTAGAAGGCTGTTTCATCTATACTGAAAATCTGTTTAGTGTAGATCTTCTGGATAACCTGCTGTATCTTCTACATCGGCACTAGCTGCTTCATCTTCCACTTTTATGTGATGGAGATGGTGTCTTTCCTTAAGCCTCATGAACCAATCTCTGCTAGCTTCAAGCTTTTCCTCGGAAGCGTCCCTCATTTCTCTCAGTTGTCGTAGAGTTGAAGATAGTTAAGACCTTGCATGGATTAGGCATTGGCTTAAAGGAGTGCTGTGATGGTTTGATCTTCCATCTCGACCGTTAAGACTTTCTCCGTTTCGGCAGCAAGTCTGTTTTGCTTTTTTTTTTTTATCATTCATCTGTTCACTGGAGCAGCACTTTATATGTCCTTCAAGAAATTTTTCTTTGCATTTATAACATGGCTGTCTGACACAGGGACTAGCTTTTGGACCTATCTTGGCTTTTATCATGCCTTCTTCACTAAGCTTAATCCTTTCTAGCTTTTGATTTAAAGTGAGAGACATGTGACTCTTGCTTTTACCTGAACACTTAAAGGTCATCGTAGGGTTATTCATTGGCCTAACTTCAATATTGTTATGTCTGAGGGAACAGGGAGGCCTGAGAACAGGAAGAGAGAAGGGAGAGCAATAGTTGGTGGAACAGTCAGATAGCACATATTTATCAAATAAGTTTGTCCTCCTATATGGGCGAAGTGCATGGCACCCCAAAACAATTGCAATAGTAACGTCAGAGGTCACTAATCACAGATCACCATAACAGATATAATAATAATAACAGAAAAGTTTGAAATAGTGTAGAAATTACCAACATGGGACAGAGACATGAAGCGAGCACATTCTGTTAGATAAATGATATCAAAAGACTTGCTTGATGTGGGCTTGCCACAAACCGTCAATTTGTAAAAAAAATGTGATATTTGTGATGAACAATAAAGTGAAGCAAAATAAAACAAGGAGTGCTCACATTTACTTATCCATTCATCTGTTGATGGACATTTAGGTTGCTTCTGTATCTTGGCTATTGTGAATAAATCTGCAATGAATATGGGTGTGCAGATATATATTTGACATCCTACTTTTTATAAACCCAGAAGTGGAATTGTGGATCATGTGGTAATTCTACTTTTAATTTTTTGAAGAGCCTCCATTTTGTCTTCTGTAGCAGTGACATCATTCTACACTCCCACCAACAGTGTACAAGTGTTCCAATATCTCCACATCCTCACCGATACTTATCTTTTAAAAAATCCTCATCACATTCATAGAAACAGAGGAAAGAAATGCGGTTGCCAGAGGCTGAGGAGAGGAGTGAATGGTGAGTTGCCGGTCAGCAGGTATAAATTTTCTTTTTTTTTTTTTTTTAGTTGGAGTCTCACTCTGTCGCCCAGACTGGAGTGCAGTGGCCGCTCCCGGCCACCGCAGCCTTGACCCGCTGGGCTCCGGCGATCCTTCCGCCTCAGCCTTCCAAGCAGCTGGAACTACAGGCGCGCGCTACCACGCCCGGCTGATTTTTGATTTATTGTAGAGATGAGGTCTCACCAAGTTGCCCAGGCGGGTCTCGAACCCGCGGGCTCAGGCAATCCACTCACCTCAGCCTCCCAAGGCACGGGATTACAGGCTGAGCCACCGAGCCCGGCTGGTCACCAGTATTTTTAAACAAACGAACAACAAGAAGCTCTTCACATGATGCGAATATTTAGCTAAGGAACTAATAACGGCAGCTGAAATGAAAGCACTACTTGGGATCCGCTTGACAGTTTTCCAAATGAGAAGGTATATTTTGGACACAAAGGAAAAAGTCTCAGTCTAGCCTTGGAACTTGGACAAGGACACTAGAGAAATGTGAGGTGTCTAGAAGCCCCCTTTTCAAGGTGGGTTGTGAGCAAAGAATTCTTTCCTCAAAAAATAATTGGGAGTTGGGGCTTCACACTTTCAATATAGATAATGACATTTAAATGTGAGATCTTAGTTATGTTAAAAATAAGGGAAAGTGTTTGGAAAACACCCTGCATATAGTGACGGTTCATTTAAAAATGTGACTGCTAATGCTGAAAGGCCTGAGGTATTAACCTAAAGTGGGTACTCTCTGAAGGGATTTGAATGCATAGAAAAGAGAAGAGCTGAGTCAATGTCCATCTGAGACAGAGAATGGCCGAGGGTGACCACCACCCAGAGACAGTGCTGAGCAAAGGACTCTCAGAGAATTTCTGCGGCCTAATCATAGGAAACACAGTGTAGGGACTATGCATCTGGGAATATTTTGTGTCTTCTGATTTCAAATGGTTTGTCCTGTTTTGCCTTTAAGGGTATAAGCAATAGACACATCATTTTCTTTCCAAATATATAGTTTGTGTAGTGGTTGACTCCCTTGAGATTGATGTTTGCTTGAATTTAAAATGGGTGCCTGTAGGACTTAGGCAGACGAAAAGCCCATTTGTCCTGGGTCCTGTAGGAATATAAAAATGATGGTATAAGCTAGGCTACCTGGAAGGTAGAAATGTACACTAGCAAAAATAAACAATAACATTAAGAATCTGCATGTACAGCAGTGGTCCTTACCTCATTGTGCAGAAGGGTCTAATATGTGGTGTCTGGCACCTGCCCCTAACTCCCCCTAGATTCATGTTTATTTGCTCTGGCATGAGGCTCACAAGCTTCCCGGACGTGGTGCCACCAGGGAGCTTGCTAGAAACGTCAAGGCCCCAGCTTAGACCTACTGAGTCAGAGTCTGCATTTTAACAAAACCTCCAGGTTATTTGTATGAACATTAAAGCTTGAGAAATACCACCGAAGGGGATCAGAATATCCTATCCCAAATATGCCACTTTAGCACAAGGATTATTTTTAGCTGAAGGCAATTGAGATACAGCACAAACAGGAAGCACTCTCTGCTCTCCTGCTTTCTGCCTAAAAACAAGACATAAATTTCCCTTGTAAAGATATTCCCTTCTCCCTACCAGGAAAAGAGGAACAACTCTAGAGATTATTCTTATCACCAGAGACAACTTGCAGCTGCATAACAAACTTTTCTAAACAACCCTTATCTAACATACATGCCTAGTTACCTTCACAATTTATCATCCTTAAGGTCTCAAATCCCTTTCCTTTGTCTAGTCATTTCTACACAATTTATTATCCTTTGTTACAATGGTATATGAATCCCCAGGTTTCATCACCTCTTTGGGTTTTTATGTCTTTTCTGTGAAACCTTCACATACATAAAAATGTTCATAAAATGTGAGTACACTTTTTCCTGTTAATCCATCTCTTATTTGTTTAATTCACAGGCCTCAGGGAAATGACATAAGAGGGTAAAGGATATTTTTTCTTTCTCCTACACTGTGTTGGGGCATGACTTGGAGAGAGGGTTAATGACAGAGACTACCTTTAGGTACTGTTTGTTTAATACTTTAATCCTGCACCAGTTAGGAAAACAAAAAATATTTGCTGCTGATCTACTACAGGATTATTTACTATTTACTATGAAATTTCCCCACGATGGAATATGTATGTATTTAGCATTTCGGGCAGGCTGAGATCAGGGTCCAGGAGCCAGCAAAAAAGAAAAAAAAAAAAAAAAAATGGCAGTAATTGAACAGAGCTCACCTCTGAATTTAGAACACAGGCTGCTGTCTTTCCATTACTTTAGACTTTCTGCTGGCTAAGAGCATCCCTTGGCCTAGAGGTATTGATTATAGCCAGAAATAAATCAGAGACTTCTATGCCTGCTTGAGTTAAGAGAAATCAGACTTCACACTCTTGACAGCTCTGCCCTAGCTGAGGTCTGCACCCAGGCAACACAAATCATTTATAAGCAGAAATGAGAAGGCTCTTGCCCAACATGGTCACAGTCATTGAAAGCATTAAGCTAAAGCAGAGACTCAGTCCCACAATTAGCAGTATCAGCATAACCCGGTCACACCCAGACCTACTTAATCAGCAACTCAGGGGGTTGAGGCCCAGTAATCAGAGTCATTGGAGTTTTAACAAGCATTCCTGGTGATTCTAATGCAAGCTCATCACTGAGAGAAGAAAAATTCTTCCCAAAGGTTCTGAGCTTCCTGTGCACCAGGCACATTTCTAAGCTCATTTAATCTTCCCACCAACCCTATCAGGTAGATACAATTTTTATCCCATTTTTATAGATAAAGAAAGTGAGACTCAGACCACATTTTACATCATTTAATAAAACCAAAGCCAGTCAGGTGCCTAGCACTGTGGAATATCAGATGCTTGTGTACAATGGAGAGTAAAAACTCACATAATTCTGTTGCTGTGGAACCTATAGGCTATAGTAGCCACCAAGGACATAATCAAACAAATGAGAAATATGAGGCAGATGCCATTACCTAAAAAGATATCCGAACCATAAAAATGGGTCTACGCTAGTTCTCTCACATGGGCATCAGGTTGGTGCTGGCTGGTGATAGGATGCCTCAATAGCTCACCACATAAACCTATCCATAAAGCTGCCCTTCATAGGGTTGCTGGATTTAGCAAATAAAAATACAAGTCACTCAGTTAAATTTGAATCTCAGATCAACAATAAGTAAATTTTATGTAAATGTGGCATACACAATATTTGGGACAAACTTTTTTGTTTGATTCTCTAAAATTTCAAGTTAATTGGTCATACTTTGTTTTTTGTCTGGCAACCCAACCTTCATGACCTATGTTCAGAAATCATAAACCATCATTCCTATCATACCTTATGTACCACACTGAGCAGTTCTTATGCTATGTAAAAGGACACTACACAGGAATAGTGTAAACATTGGAACGTGAAGATGATTGAGAGCTACTTTGGAGGCTGGCTAAGAGATTAGCTACATTATCACCAAAGGTTTTCTCCAGGGATCCATATGGTTTTCTTAGCATCTATTACTACAATGTTATCGTATCAAGAATAATAAAAGTAATTCCCCTGAAGGAAAGGAAAGGTGCATAATGCAAGCCATTTTTGCAACCACTTCCTGAACAGTGAGATCGATGTTTGCATATGTGTCTAACTTTAATATATATTCAAAATTTTATCTTTATCTACTATGCAAAAAGCTTTCAGACAACAGTGATGCTTTTCTTATATTTCCTTTATGGTTTGGTTGATGATCAGTGTGGGTATTTAAATCAACTTCTGTATGGACTTTTTTCATCCCTCTTGAAAAAAACATTATGTTGCTTTCCATTTCAAGATCTTTAAATCACTACAAGTCTTTATTTTCTTGCCTAATAATATTGTGAAATGAAAAACTTTAACATTTTAATAATATGAATAACATACTCAATGCAGGGTATTTTTTTGTCAGCTATTTATACTTTAGAAAGCAATTAAGCACAAGTAGAAATATTAACTAACTTATCTTGATTATCTACTAATGTTTGGGAACTTTTTATACCTTTTAAGCCTGCTGAAAATCTGCAGCGTGGGTGTTACAACTTGGTTTCTTTTTTTTTTTTCCATTGAATTTTATCCTACTAATATACAAGCTGCACACATCATTTTACTGAGGGTTTTTAGAAGCCAGAATTTAAATATCTGGTTCATTCTGCTCAGGTACACGCATTAAAGAAGAGCAAGCTATGAGCCAGTTAGAGCAGAGGTGCAAAAGGGAACTAGGTTTTCATGGTAAGTTTGGCAAGTTTCTGAAAACTGGAATGTCAAATACTAGAAAACAATATGACAGCATCAGAAGGCAAGATATAGTTTGACAATGGGGTAAGATGATTTATATTCTAATGCATCAAAAATCAAAGGCTACCTCTTTCTTTAAATCATTATAAAACTTTTAATTAGAATTTATACTTAAATCTCAACTACTATAAGTGTTCTTTGCCTACTTTATAATGAATTTTATTAATGATTAACAATAAAAACTCTCATTCATTAAGCATATTACATATATAAGACATTGTCCTACTGCCTACATATATAAATACTGCCCTATAGAGGCTGCCCATATAACCCTAGTCCTCACAACAACCCTGGAAAACCGGCTTTCTTCCTCCATTTCATACAAAGGAAAACAGAAGCTCAGAGATGCAAGGTAACCAGCTTAAGTTTTCAAAATGATTAAATGTCATAGTTGTAGCATGGCCAAATGTTCCAATTTGCTTGAGACAAACAAGCTTTCCACAATGCAAGAGTTTTCGTCACCCTACATAGTTGGGTCCAGAGGCCAAATCCTTCTGAATACAAAACTCTCGCTCTTTCCATTACTTAACGTTTCTTTGTTGAGCTATGTAGTATCTATTTACCCCCATTACAACAATGCTTATCATAGTACTTTGTACATAACAACACCAAGTAGATATGTCTTGAATGACTGAAAGGATGGATGGATAGTTTCTGCAAGTATAGTTGCTGTAACAATAATACCTCTCCTAGAGGTAGGAAAGGTTAAATTCAAGGGACTTAGAAATTCTTTTTTTTTCTTTTGGTCCCATTATCTTCAAATAGAAAACTACTAAATGTGTTGGCAAATGCTTAACAGCCCTCGAAGGCCCAAAATTATAAGTGTTTGAGGATGGGAGAGTAGAGCATCCTGAGTTGCAGTGTTGCTGATTTCCCAAGATAACCAATTTCAGGCTACCCAGGCAAGGTCGATGAACACAGAGCTGTGAAGAGATGAAGTAGCACACCACTATATAATATTTTCATCATACACATGCAATAGTTGTAAATAACCTCAAGAACATAGGTAATAGGAAATTATTAGGAAGTGGTAAGTTTTCATGTATAATCTTTGTTTTAATATAATGTATTTAGCTGTAAATGTACATAATTTATGTATTTATTTATTTTTGAGTTGCAGTGTAATTCTGTCACCCAGGCTGGAGTGCAGTGGCATGCTCACGGCCACCATAGCCTCGACCTGCTGAGCTCAGGTGATCCTTCCGCCTCAGCCTTCCAAGTAGCTAGAACTACAGGCATGCACCACCACGCCTGGCTAATTTTTCTTGACTTTTTGTAGAGATGAGGTCTCACCAAGTTGCCCAGGCTGGTCTCGAACCTCTGGGCTCAGGCAATCCTCTCACCTCGGCCTCCCAAAGTACTGGGATTACAGGCTTGAGCTACCGCACCCAGCCCATAATTTAATTTTTTTAAATGATTGTATTTAACAATCAGCTCATCAAAATCTTAAAAATGGAACAATAAGATCTTAGGAATAATCCTAAAATTACTGGTTGTAATGTTCCTGGTCTACAGAGTAGCCCTGCAGATTTATCCCAATGGACAAATTACTAGTCAAGGAACTGGTTCAGGCCAATCCCATCATCATACTCATACCAAAAAATAAAATAAAATAAAAGAGTGAGAGAAAACTCCAAACAGATATCCTCTAATATATAAAAAGAATAGTTCATATTTTCCCGAGATAAGTACAAAAATCTTCAAGATAATCTTTGGAAATTTTTAGAAATTTGGTGGTCAATTAACATTTATGAAAGTATTTCTAAGGTTGGCTAAATTTTGTTGAAGAGTGTATTATTCCCACATACTTGGAATCTTTATTTTAATTGATAAAAACAGACTTCAGTCAATTTCGTGGAGACATGTGATGATATATCTTACCCTATGTCTGTATATGTTGCAAGAATTGAGTTATGATATCAAATTTAAATATAAACAACTGAAGAAATTCATAATGTCTATGATATATTTTTAGTTCTATACAACAACTTTGCAAATGAATTTCACATAATAAAATACATTCATAATTAAGAATAGGAATAATTAGGAAAGAGACACTGTAAATACTTCTCTAGTCTGAAGTAGATTTATTTATATACCACTCTGTCAAAACAATAGCTTCAGGTGTAGTAACATTTTTTTTATTGCTGAGAGTCTGAGTTTTATTTTGAGGAATAATTAACTCTAAAATTGTATCTATTCAAGTACAGCAAAAATGGACCTCAAAAGCAATTACCTATCTCTAAGCGAAAAGAACAATAATTGAACAAATATGCCTTTCCAAGTAGGTCAAATTTGCTCTTAATTTTTTCCAGATAGGCTCAAAGTAGAAATGCTCTTGTGTTTAGGGAAGGTTATGTCTCAATTATCTGCCACCAAGAAGATGGGCTCCTAGAGAATCTCTAGGACTAATCTCAAGATGAAAGAAGATTCAAAAAGTTCAGAAGATCCAATGTGGACTATCTCTTGGAATTGATCAATACATGACAATGCTACCAATATTCATAAATATTTTAGTGCCCTAGAAAGCAGCTAGGCTTACAAAATGCCTTTGACTCAATAACAACTTAGTGCTAATATGACCATTTGGGGCTATGTCCTAGTAGACTAGTAGACCAGTAGCCATTCTTTATTTATTAAATTAAATTTGGTCTATCAAAAAAGCGAGGTACACCTGATCTCTCTCTTAGGGTGAAAGGACTTGGCCTAATTATGTGATTGGTTTTGTAGACAGCTGAAAAATTCTAAAAATAAGACTATGCGTATACTTTTATTTATTTATTTATTTTTTAGTTGAGTTCTCACTCTGTTGCCCAGGCTAGAATATAATGGAACCATCATGCATCACCGCAGCTTCAACCTCCTGGGCTCAGGCTATCATTCCACCTCAGCCTCCCAAACAGCAGGGACTATAGACCTGTGCCACCACGCCCAGCTAATTTTTCTATATTTTGTAGAGATGAGGTTTTGCTATGTTGTTTGGGCTGGTTTCAAACTCCTGGGCTCAAGTGATCCTCCTGCCTCAGCCTCCCAAAGTTCTGGGATTACAAACACAAGTCAGCATGCCCTAACTATGGATACATTTTTTACAGTAAGTTCCATTGGATCTATCTTGCTCTACTCTCATTGTACTCCATCACCATCCCCAAGTCTAGCTTTGGCAAGAAGTTACATAAAATAATATTGGAAGCTGGTGGGTCTGTGCATTCTAAATATGAATGACACTGGGAATGGCCTATCAGTTCCTCTTCTCTTCCCCTGTCCTTCATTTTCACTTTACTCTCCTTAAAATGAGGGAGAACACACTTAGTGAGTGTTACTGAGGACTTTCAAGTGGGTTGAATGTCTACACCATAGCAGTATTCCACTTCAAAGAAATTGGTCCCAGCATAGTGGGGAGAAATTGGTCTCCTGAACAAAGATCAGTCAGAAGTTGTGCAAAAACATTTGAAAAACTGCTATGATTTGAACATCGGTCCCTACTAAAACTCATGTTGAAACTTAATTCCCAATGTGGCAGTATTGATAGGTGGAACTTTTTTTTCTTTTTTGAGTCAGAGTCTCATTCTGTCACCCAGGCTGGAGTGCAATACCACAATCACAGTGATCACAGCTCACCACAGCCTCGACATCCTGGCTCAGGCAATTCTTCTGCCTCAGCCTCACGCGTAGCAGGGACTACAGGTACATGCCACCACACCCAGCTAATTGTTGGATTTTTTTTTTTCAGAGACGAGGTCTTACTATGTTGCTCAGGCTGGTTTCAAACTCCGGGCTCAAGCAGTCCTGCTTGGCCTCCCAAAGTGCTGGAATTGTGGGTGTGAGCCACTGCACCTGGCAATCAGTAGAACTTTTAAAAGGTGATTCAGTCATAAGAGCTCTGCCATTCTGATTGGGTTAATCTATTTATGTATTAATGGGTTAATGAGTAAATGTGTTATCATAGGAGTGGACCTGATGGTTTTATAAAAACAGAAAAATAGGCCTGAGCTAGCATACTCAGTCTCCGACCTGAGTCACCATGTGATTCCCTGTGCCACCTCGGGGCTCTGCAGAGTCCCCACCAGCAATGACTCACCAGACGCAGACCCATTGACCCTGGACTTCTCAGCCTTCCTTATTATGAGAAATAAATTCCTATTCTTTATAAATTGCCTGGCTTCAGGTATTCTGTTATAAGAAACAAAAAAAACAGACTGAGACACAAGCAGTTGCAAGCACGGGTAGTAGTGGAAAGATGGAAACTTTTGGTGAATACTTCCCCAACTCAATTACCAGTGACTTCACTAGGTGAATTGGTGCTGTGTACCTCACCTTCCCATGCTTAGAAGTGCCTATCTGTAAGATATAAATCATACATGTCTCGTAATACATGGCAGAATTCGATGAGAATAACCTGTTTACAAAGCAGAGCCCCTAGCCCATAGAAGATGCTCAGCCATTTTTGTTCCTTCCCTCCTTCCTTTTAAAAATTACTTTCAAAATCCGCTTGAAATATTCAAAGCTATTTATAGACCTCAAATCTACATTTAAATTAAGTAAATTTGGTTAAAAGATGGCCAAAAAAAAAAAAATGCTGACCCTTAGTGAAAGTACCAGACAATTTGGAAAGTACATATCCCCTCTCAGTAGATTTGTGTCTCATAGCTTCTTATTTCAAGTAAACAAGAGCCTTTTGTGGTAATCTCTCCCACGTGAGCAATGGGAACAGATTGTATTCAATCTAAAGCAAACAAGAAATTGTTTAAGTAAAGGTAGTGACTGTATGAATCATAAACCACTTTCTCAGATAACAGCCATTATGTAAGTCCGTGGACAAATTTGACAATTTTTATTTCATTGCCTTTTGACAGCCTTTTAGAAGGGTTTTAGAGAACAAGATCTGACTATAGCTTTCAAAAATTCATCATTGGATATTTGTTAACCTTGCTCCTTGTGATAGCTGAAGAACTAAGATAATGCCCTTCAAATGGAGATAAATTACAATCTTTCAAAAGATTATCACGGTCTTAATCGAGTTTGCTCCAGCAGCTGAACAGCCTGTGACCTTGTTAGCTACACAACAAACATATCTGTTACTTTGTTTTTATAGGTAGCATGGTAGAACATTTAATCTACATGTTTATGTATATGAAAGGATAGATTTTCTTCAATAAATGCTTTTTTTAGATAAAGCAAAAGATTCAACTAATTTTAAAAGAATGTGTCAAGCTAGTTCTGATATATAATTTTTAATTTTTAAAAATCATTTGACCAGGTGCAGTGGCTCATGCCTGTAACCCCAGCCTTTGGGAGGCCAAGGCAGGAGGATTGCTTGAGCCCAGGAGTTCAAGACCAGCTTGGGCAACAAAGCAAGACCCCATATCTACAAAAAAATTTAAAAATTAGCCAAGCATGGTGGTGTGTGCTTGTAGTTCCAGGTTCTTGGAAGGCTGAGGCAGGAGGATTGCTTGAGTCCAGGAGTTCACAGGATGTGGTGAGCTATGATTGTGCCACTATACCCCAGTCTGGGTGACAGAACGAAAACTTGTTTCAAAAAAAAAAAAAAAAGTTGTATGTTGACATAATTTCAGAATTACAGAAAAGTTGAGGCAATAATACAAAGACTATATGGATACCTCGCACTCAAATTCCTCAAATGTTAACATTTTTATAGATGTGTAGTATGATTTAAAGGGCAAGGAGGATGATTCATGGTTCAGAAACAGGCATCTTATATAATTCTGCAATAGTGTGATATTATACATCTGACAAAGGCATAGTGATATCACAATTAAAATCGTTCAGAAGAATGTTAGAGAATCCACATTCTTAACTTATTTGAAAGAAATTAATTGCCAACTTTTATATACAAGTGTAACTAACTGCAGGTATATGAACAAATCCCAACATATGGTCCAGTTTATGAAAACTACAATTATTACATCTTAGAAATTAAAGTACTTTTATCCTGAATATAATATTACAAATAGAATGGAAATCAGTCCATCGGGTGTTCCAGGACGTCAGCACATAAGCAGCTATGCCATTGTGCCAGCATTCAACAGAAAGTAAGGAGAGTTTGAATGTTATTAATTATTAAATGCTAACATTTAATCCTATATCCTTATTATCTGTGTCAAGAGAAAACATCTGTGGGTGCTTAGAACAGACAGATTTGGAGCTTCCCTACAGATTCAGCTAGGTTTTGATGAGGCCTCCCAGGGAATAAGGTGGTTTGGGAAGCTAAACATTTATTCTCCCACTTAGACTTGTAACCTCTCTGGAAATAGATGACTCTGTGGTACTGAGATGACTTACCCCATGTGGCAGAGAAGAAAAGGAAAAGAGCTTCCTTTCCACTTTTGCCTTGTCAGGGCTATTTGAAATGAGTTCAGTATCCATGAAAGAAAACTCAGTATCACTGCATCAGCCACAGTAGTGGCCGCCATCTGTATGACAATATCCATTTATTCTGTTCCCTGCCACCCCTTGCATCACTGTTTTAGTGTTCTTTTGTAAGTGTTCCTGACATTTTGTTTATCTTTCTTTTAAACATCCTGCCAAGATTATGTCTGAAAATGAGAGAAAAAAAAAAACCCTCCATTTTTCACTTGCTAAATCTGTTAGAAGAGAAACAATTCAGTGCCATTCTCAAAACACTAAGGATCTTTCAAGATACTGAACAGTCTCCAGTAAGTTGCCAAGCAAAATCAGGGCTAGAGTATAAATGTGAAAGGGACAAAATAAATCCTCATACATTATACTACTTGAATGAAATCAGACTTTTAATGGATATTCTTCTATGTTTTCCATTTAAAAAATTTTTTTATAGAGAGACAAGGTTGTTTAAGCTGGTCTTGAACTCCTGGCCTCAAGCAATTCTCTCACTTCAGCCTCCCAAAATGCTAGGATTATAGGCATGAGCCACCACTCCCTTCCCTTTCCAGTGTTAAATGCAAGAGGTCTTAAGGAAAAACACATTTTCCCTCTTAGCCTCACAAGCAGACAATATAGAAATGCTTTATATGCTTCTTAATGAAAGAGAGATATTTTTGTTTTGTTTGGTTTTGAGTCAGAGTCTCACTCTGTTGCCCAGGCTGGAGTGCAATGGTATGCTCATGGCCACCACAGCCTCAACATGCTGGGCTCAGGCAATCCTTCTGTCTCAGCCTTCCAAGTAGCTGGAATCACAGGCATGTGGCACCACATCAGCTAACTTTTTGATTTATTGTAGAGACGAGGTCTCATCAAGTTGTGCAGGTTGATCTTGAACTCCTGGGCTCAGGCAATCCTCTGGCCTCTACCTCCCAAATTGGCGGGATTACAGGCGTGAACCACTGCACCTGGTTTGGAGAACTTTTTAAAAAAATTATTAATAATGTTATATTTGAAATGGGGGGAAATGTGGAGATTTTGAGTCACAAAGGCAAGCCTAAGGTTAGACTTTTATTTTGCTTTTATAACTCAGACATGCTTTTGTTAGCTCATAACCATTAGCCATTTTACAGTGTAACGATGTCACAGTGATGATTTGTCTGTAGATGAACTTTTAATAAACATTAATAAATGTGCAGTATCTTTTCCAAAACAAAAAACAAAATGTTATATTTGCTTCGCAAATACAAAGTGATGTTTTAATATATGTACACAATATGGCATGATTAAATCAAGCTAATTGATTACAGGCAATGGCTCAACCTGTAATCCCAGTACTTTGGGAGGCCGAGGCAAGAGTATTGCCTGAGCTCAGGGGTTCAAGACCAGCCTGGTCAACTTGGTGAGACCGTGTCTCTACAACAAATCACAAAAATTAGCTGGGTGTGGTGGCATGTGTCTGTAGTTCCAGCTACTTGGAAAGCTGAGGTGGAAGGACCGCCTAAGCCCAGTCAGTCAAAGCCGTGGTGGCCGTGAGCATGCCACTGCACTCCAGCCTGGAGACAGAGTGAGACTCCGACTCAAAAAAGAAGAAAAAAAAAAAAAATATATATATATATATATATATATATATATATATATATATTCAGCACTTTGCTTACCTATCATTTTCTAGGGAGAGACATTTGAAATTTGCTTTCTTAGTTATTTTGCAATAGCTAATATATTATTGACTATAGTCACCCTTCTGTGCAGTAGATCTCAAAACCTATTCCTCCTGTCTATCTGAAACATCGTACCCTTTGATCAATAATTTCCCATTTCCTCCCTTTGCCATTACCCTCTACCTCAGCTGGTAACCATGGTTCAACCTTATTAGATTCCGCGTACAAGTGAGATCATGTGGTATTTGTCGTTCTTTGCTTGGCTTGTTTCACTAATCATGATGTGCTCCAGTTTCACCCATGTTGTTGTCAAAGACAGGATTTCCCTCTTTTTAAAGGCTGACTATGTATACTTCATTGTATACAAGTGGGAACCCCCCAAAAACCTGAAATTTATTTACAAAAAAATTGTGTATTTATTCTTACATGTTTAACCTTCAGTCACCTTCAAAGTACTCTCCGTTTGATGTAATACACCTATCAAGATGCTTTTTCTACTGCTCAAAACAGTTTTTGATGCCTTTTAGTGCTTTTGCTGTTTTTGCTGTTGTTGTTGTTGTTGTTATTTCACTTCTTCCACATTGGCAAAACATTTCCGTTTGAGGACTTTGTTCAATGGGAATAAAAAAAAAAAGTTGCTAGGGGTGAGATTGGGCAAACAGGGAGGGTGGGGCAAGAGAGTCATGTTGTTTTTGGTCAAAAACTGCTGAACACTCAGTGAGGTGTGAGCAGGTGTGCTTGTAAATCACCCATCATGAAATGGGAAAACACACTGAAAGAATCTCCCAAAAGAAACTCACTGAAGTCAATGCAGTCTCTCACAATGACACTAGCTGGTACACTGATCTGATGGGTTTCTAAAACACCTACCTGGCAGGGAAAGCCTGTACTACAAGGGGCCCACTCCTAAAAATAATCCCAATATTTTTGGGCTCCCCCTCGTATATATACCACATTTTCTTTACCCGTTCATCCGTTGATAGATACTTTTAGATTGTTTTCCTATCCTGACTCTTGGGGATAACAAGCAACCAATGTAGGAGTTCAGATATCTCTTCAATGTATTGATTTCCATTCCTTTGTATATTTAGCCCAAAGTGGGATTACTGGATCATATGGTATTATTCTAGTTTGGGTTTTTTGAGGAATTTCTCCAGTTTTTTTTTTTTTTGGATAAAGTGGTTTTGTTTGTTTGTTTGTTGTTGCTTTGTTTTTCTTAGGGAGAGTGCAATGGCATGACTGTGGCTCACTGCAGCCTCAAACTCTCCTGGCCTCAAGCAATCCTGCGGCCTCAGCATCCCCAAATTCTGGGATTACAGGTGTGAGACCCTGTGCCTAGCTGATAAAATGTTGTTACTAGTTCATAAATACAATCCAAGATTTTCTTACCGTGATTTGGTGGGTTACAAACATTTGACAAGGGAATCTCTCTCGGAGCACCTTGAAGACTCCCAGGGCATTAGAATTTCAGCAGCACTACTGCAATGTTCATCTTGTTAGATTTGGAGAATTTACTCAGTGAAGGATGCCCCAGATGTTTTGTTTAACCATTCTGTAGTGAAAATGCTGCAACTTATCAACAGAAGGAAGTTTATAAGGAAGTCAAAGAAAAACACGTTTCATGAGCAAGTCTAAAGACAGCTTTTGAATGTTAGACTTAATTCACCATTGTAAATCTGACTTCCATGTTATCAGATTTCTTGTCTGTGTTTTTCATTAGCTAGATTGGTAAGGTGCCCTCTTCCCTCCCCCATTTCTGACCTTTCTTTGATCTCTTCTCCTTCGAATATTTGAAACATGGTTTTCCTTTCCAAGGTTTGGGTACTGCTTAGAAAGATGAGAGAAAACTTGCAGCACAGTGACTAGGAATTTTCACTAATTTCTGTTCATCTGTGTGCGATATGTATAAATTAATGACTAAAACTTAGACCAGTTTTGCAGCTGTGTCTCAACTAAAGAAGAACTGCCTAAAAAAGTAATTCTTAATCTTTATTGATGTCCCGAAGTGCTTAAGAACATCCAAAAATGTATTGTTTACTAATCCATTTAAAATCTTGTGTTCTCATATTTATTTTCTAAGCTTGTGAACTCTTAGGAGCCTCTTAGTTCATTGCCCCAACATTGAGCTCTCTTGTCATCACAATGTCTTGTCATTGTCCCCAATACATTACCCTTTTCCCAACAGAGTTCCTGAAGGCATGGTTCTTCTGCTCTAGTTGTTCCACCAAAAATGTTCATGTGGCTTTTATTGTTTCTACACTACCATACCCGTTAGGCGGGGAGCTCAAATGGAGCTACATTCACTGTAATAAACTATTTGTCTAGCTCTCCTTTCCACCTGCTACCACAAGTCCTATAGTCCCATAAAAAGTCCACCACTTAACTCTATGAATCCCCAAGGGCTGTCTCTGAAGTTGTTATAGAAAAGACTTGGTATCAAGCATGGGTAGTAATTATATTTTTAAGTTACGTAGCTGTGTGAGCTTAAGGATACTACTTCCTGACTTCCTATAGTGGATTGAGTGGTGCCTCTCAAAAATTTATGTCTCTCCTGAACCTCAGAATGTGGCCTTATTTGGAAAAGGGATCTTTGCAGATATCATTAAGGAATTGATCAAGATGACAGCATACTGGATTAGGATTGGACTTAATCCAATGAAGGTGTCCTCAGAGAGACAGAAAAGGATGCACAGAGACACCAGGGGAAGGCCATGTGACACCAGAGGCACAAGCCAAGAAACACCCACAAAAACTGGTATAGGCAAGGAAGGATTTTCCCCAGAGCCTCTGAAAGAGTGTGGCCCTGTCAATGCCTTGATTTTAGACTTTTGGCCCGCAGAACAATGAGAATAGTACCTAACTTACGAGTCTTGTGCAGATTAAATGAGATAATACATGTGGAGAATCTGGTAAAAGACCAGGTTCAAGTCTTTACTTAGTCAGTCATTAGTGGTAGTAGGGATCATTACTCAAACTCAGTGAGCCTCTGTTACCTTTTTTTTTTTTTTTGAGTTGGAGTCTCACTCTGTCACCCAGACTGGAGTGCAGGGGTCGCTCCTGGCCACCGCAGCCTCGACCTCCTGGGCTCCGGCGATCCTTCCACCTCAGCCTTCCAAGTAGCTGGAACTACAGGCTCACGCTACCACGCCCGGCTAATTTTTTGATTTATTGTAGAGATGAGGTCTCGCCAAGTTGCCCAGGCAGGTCTCGAACCCACGGGCTCAGGCAATCCACTCATCTCAGCCTCCCAAGGGATTACAGGCTGAGCCACTGAGCCCAGCTGAGCCTCTGTTATCTTAACTATAAAAAAAGAATAATAATTTCTACCTACCTTCAATGAAGATTTGTTGTGATGAACAAATAAAGTCAGAAACATGAAAATTCCTAATAATAATTTCTACCTATCTTCATTGAAGAGTTGTGATGAACAAATAGAGACATAAACATGAAAATTCCTGGCATACAAAAAACATTCAAAAAATGTGAAAATTTATGCTTTTCCTTCCCCCTTTCCCTCAAACTACTCAGAGTGGTAGAGTGGGGAGAGGGAAACAAGATGATCAGGATATGGTCATTTCAGTAAGAAGAATGGCTAGTGGCATATGGCAACTCCAAAGAAGAATTCTGGGTCGGGCGCAGTGGCTCACACCTACAATCCCAGCACTTTGGGAGGCCGAGGTGAGAGGATTACCTGAGCCCACGGGTTTGAGGCCAGCCTGGGCAACTTGGCGAGACCTCATCTCTACAATAAATAAATTTTTAAAAATCAGCTGGGCGTGGTGGAACGTGCCTGTAGTTCCAGCTACTTGGAAGGCTGAAGTGGAAGGACCGCCTGAGCGTACCATTGCACTCCAGCCTGGGCGACAGCATAAAACTCCAACTCAAAAAAAAAAACCCACAGAGTTCTGGTAGTATCCTTAGGTTGACTTCTGAGTCTCGTTAAGTTGTTGCCCCCCAAATATAATTTTCAGAAGTATTGATACTGGCATCACTAAGCCAAAATATTCTCCATGTAGACAGAATTGGTAAAAATCACGTCAGCAATTCTATCAGATCAACTCGTCCAGATCTTCCTTCCTTGCCGATGTTTCTTCCTGTCCACTTCTTCTCCATCTCATTACGGTGCTCTGATGCCATGATTGGGAATAATCCTGGAAAGGAAACAACCCAGTTTGTTCACAGTGATTCGCCATATGCTAAGCTCGAAGTGTGTGTTCCCGGGCACTAGGAGTGGGGGAATAGATTCATCTGAGAGAAAACAAAGACAATATGCAGCATAGAAACAAGGTAGTGAGGATCTGTGAACAATTCAATCTATTGCAATGATCCACAAGACCAGGTTAGTTTATGTGGTGACCATAAACTATCCCAGTATGATAGGGGAATCAAGTCAGGGAAATATGTGATATGGACCTTGTATGTATCCCGGTCACCTAAAAGAAGAGCATCCGGGCACCACCACTGACTTCTGAGGGTTAAGAAGAAGCACAGAAACAATCCAGAGACACAGGCAGCCCAAATTCTGACCACTTGTTCAGCAAGGAGCCCAAAAAACTTACCAGAGGGATAGATAAAGAATTAACAATGTTTCAGGTGTAGTGCATATACAACTTTGGAGTCATTACAGCCCTTGGTATGAATCTGGTTCTGACATGCACCTGAGTGGGCTTGAGAAAATGACTTCTTTAAGCTTCAGTTGCTCCAAATGTCAAGTGGAAATAGCGATAACCTACCTCACAGGCTCATTCATTGTAAGGCTTAACTGAAGTTGTGCATCAAAACACCCTAGGACATATGTCTAGATAAAAAATGGATTATTTTCGTCCTTCCTTTCCCTAAATTCCTATAAAATGTATTTCCCAAGAGAAAGAAGAAAGAACTTTTATGTTCCATGTGAAACTATTTCGTGTTCATTTAGCGTCAAGATTCAAATGGTCCCCTACTTAGTTAAAGCTAGGAAGTGGACATTGGTAATCTCTCTTATAGACACCCCTGGATTTCTAAAATGGCGACTATTGGTATGTTAGCTTCCTCTCCACTTGTTGCTGGGTAAAATATCCCCCTACTATGAACAAGAGCTGGGCTACATATATTACATATTACTTCAATGTTTTTATTTAATTTTATTCATTTATAGTAGGAGTCTTACTCTGTCGCCCAGGCTGGAGTGTAGTGGCATGATCATAGCTCATCGCAGCCTCAAACTGCTGTGTTCAGACAATCCTTCTGCCTCAGCCTCTGGAGTAGCAGGGACTACAAGCTCACACCAACATTCCTGACTAATTCTTTTATTTATTGTAGAGATGAGGTCCCACCATGTTGCCCAGGTTGGTCTCGAACTCCTAGGCTCAGGTAATCCTTTCGCTTCAGCCTCCCAAAGTGCTGGGATTACAGGTACAGCCTACTTCAATGCTTTTAAATGTTAATTTGTGATGGGCGAGATCGGATAGAAAAGATATGACAAAAATGGCAAATTAATAGTCACTAAGTTATGGAGGCAGGGGAAGGTCATGAAACTGAAAAAACAAACAAAAAAAATCTACAAGCTATATCTCCAAGAAGTTAATGAAAGATACCTGAAAGCAGAGAATGAATTATGACCTTGAGTGAAGAATTTAGACTTAAAGAAGATGGATTACTTAGGTGGATTTCAGCTTCGAGTAACAGAAAACTCAGCTCAGAATTGCTTAAACAATAGATTTATTGGCTCATATATCAGGAAGTCCAGATATAGTGAGGGCTTCAGCATTGTTGGACGCTGTGGTTCAATATATTGACATGGGTCTGGGTTCTTTCAGTCTTTCCACTCTGCCCTCAGAGTTTCAGTTCAGTACTAAAGCTCACTCTGTTAATCACAGGATGGCCACAATAGCAATCAGAGCTCCTTGTTCACATTTGGTGGGAGGGAGGAACTGGATTCTCACAGCTTCAGAAACTTACCACAAATCTGTCAGCACTTTATATTCACTGGAATTGGGTCACACACCCATTTCTGAAAAGAGAAGGATGTATCCTTCAATCAGCCAGGTTCACCCATGGGCCATGTGGGGCTCAGCTTCCCTTGAAGTATTTGGGCTGTGTCAGGGGGCTTAGGTAGTTGAACAAAACCAGGTTGCATCAGGAAAAAGAACTATAAATGGATTCCGCATAGGCCATTTCTCTGTTGCCCAGGCTGGGGTGCAGTGGCATGATGATAGCTCTCTGTAGCTTCGGTGTCCTGGGCTCAAGCGACACCCCCAACCTCAGCCTCCAGAGTAGCTGGGACTACAGACACTGGCCACCACACCAACTAATTTATTTATGTTTTTATTTTGTAGAGACAGGGTCTCGCTTTATTGCCCAGGCTGGTCTTGAACTCCTGGCCTCAAGCAGTCCTCAGCCTCCCAAATTGCTGGGGTTATAGATGTGAACCACAATGTCCAGCCATCAACCTCTTATTCTACTTTACAATTTAATTTAGCTAAATCCTCTAACTTTTCAAATGTGAGGGCAATGTAATACCATGAAGTACTGACAAAGTCAGATCTAGACATTTTTCTTAAGTTCCAGATTATGAGTTTGTTTTGTTGCTATGTTTTGTTGCTTTGTCTTAACTATGTTATACTGTCTCTTAAATGACTAATACAAATCCTTTTCACCCTAACAAGTGCACACAATAGGGGTTTTCCAATTCCAAAGTCTGTGATACTCAGTGAGTTTCCAAGACCATGCATTCTATAGCAGAAGTTTCCAGGAATTTTGCCATGCCATCAAGGCCATTGGTTCTTAACCTGATTGGGCAACAGGATCACCTGTGGAGATCACTAAAACTATACTTGTGGCCGGACATGGTAGCTCATGCCTGTAATCTCAGTACTTTGCGAGGCCAAGGTGAAAGGATTGCTTGAGCCCAGGTGTTCGAGACCAGCCTGGGCAACATAGCAAGACCCTCGTCTCTACAAGAAATAAAAAAAATTAGCCTAGCATGGTGCAGCTCACCTGTTGTCCCAGTTACTCAGGATGTTGAGGCAGAAGGATCACCTGAGCCCAAGAGTTTGAGGCTGCAGAGCTGTGATTGCACCACTGCACTCCAGCCTGGGCAACAGAGTGAGACCTCAACTCAAAAAAAAACCAATAAAAAAACACTTACAAGAAGATACTGGCTCAGTAGTTAATAAAGAGAGGTTTAGATATTTGCCTACTTTTTTTTTGAGTTGGAGTCTCACTCTGTCACCCAGGCTGGAGTGCAGTGGCACGCTCACAGCCACCTCAGCGTCAACCTGCTGGGCTCCGGTGATCCTTCCACCTCAGTCTTCCAAGTAACAGGAACTACAGGCATGTGCTACCATGCCTGGCTAATTTTTTGATTTATTGTAGAGACGAGGTCTTGCCAATTTGCCCAGGCTGTTCTCGAACCTGTGGGCTCAGACAATCCCCTCATCTCAGCCTCCCAAAGTGCTAGGTTATAGGCTTGAGCCACTGTGCCCGGCCTTTATCTACTTTTAAAATCCCAGTTGAGATGGAATTAGAGATTGGAAAACTGAAGTTTACTATGGGAGAGGGTATTACTTCACTGTATGCTTTGAATTTGTATCTTATGTTTTATCTATTTGTTTATTTGTTTTTTGAATCAGAGTTTCACTCTTTCTCCCAACCTGGAGTGCTGTAGCAAAATCACAGCTCACTGCAGCCTTGATCTACTAGGCCCAAGTGATCTTCCTGCCTCAGCCTCCCAAGTATCTGGGACTACAGGCAAGCACCACCAAGCCCAGCTCATTTTTTGTTTGTTTGTTTGTTTGTGTTTATAGAGAGGAGCTCTTGCTAAGTAGTCAGACAATGCAGGTCTCGAACTTCTGGGCTTAAGCAATCCTTCTGCCTTGGTATCTCAGAGTGCTAAGCAACCATGCCCAGCCTGAAATTTTTTTTTAATCATGTGTATATGTTATTGTCTTCCTTCCCTTTCTTTTTCTTACCTTTATTTATGCCCCTGATGTTTTCGAGGTAAAGCCAGGACTGGGAACTATAAATCTATATGGTCAAATATCAGTCTTTGAATTGGATACTCTAGAACCAAAAAGCATTTAGTCTCGGTTGTCAGAGTCATATTTGAGCATATTGGCCCCCCCCTTCTTTCTTTTTCTTTTTTTTTTTTTTTTTGAGTTCGAGTCTCACTCTATCACCTAGGCTGAAGTGCAGTGGCATGCTCCTGGCCACCGTAGCCTCGACCTGCTGGGCTCTGGTGATCCTTCCATCCAAGGAGCCAGAACAACAGGTGTGCGCTACCATGCCCGGCTAATTTTTGATTTACTGTAGAGACAAGGTCTTGCCAAGTTGCCTGGGATGGTCTCGAACCCATGGTCTCAGGTAATCCACATGCCTCGACCTCCCAAAGTGCTGGGCTTACAAGCTGAGCCACTGAGCCTGGCCTGCCCCCTTTTTAAAAAAAAATTATTTATTTTTTTAGTCTGAGTCATACTGTCACCCTGGTTGGAGTGCAGTGGTATGCTCACAGTCACTACAACCCCTACCAGCTGGGCTCAGGTGATCCTTTCCATCTCAGCCTTCCAGGAACCACAGGCGCACACCACCATGCCTGGCTAATTTTTTGATTTATTGTAGAGATGAGGTCTCGCCAAGTTGCCAGGGCTGGTCTCGAATCCCTGGACTCAGGCAATTCCTCTCACCTCTGCCTCCCAAAGTGCTGGGATTACAGGCGTAAGCCATCGCGCCCAGTTCATATTGTGCTTTAAAGGAAAACCCTGAGGTCAACAAATGGGTCAGTGCTAACACCTAACTCAGATTCTTGGACTCTTTTTTAAATTTTGGTTTCTTGAAAGGAACCAATGTAGATGACCAGGGTGTTTTGTTGACAAAGAAAAAGAGAATTTCACAGAATGTTGTTCACCTTTCCTTTGAAAGAGGAAACGACAGAATCATTTGTAACTAATCATCTCTGTGCTGTTCGCCATTAGTCTACCGACACGTATGTCTCTGACTGACAGAGACCAGAGTAGGACTGTGTTGTTTACTTCAAGAAGTCTTTGTAGGGGTACTTCTCAAAGTCTCTTCTAAGTGATCAGAGGCACTGCTCTTCTTTGAATTACAGCTTTGAGAAGCAGGAATCACTAACTGGATGTCTTAAAGCCTTCTCACCAGCAATTTGAAGAGATTAGAGGGTTGATGGAAGAAGATGTGTTTAGAAATCATTAAAATGGCAGACATCATCTTCAGAAAGGAACATCCTTGGCTCACTCTTTTGTAGCTAGTTATGATCTGATGAAAATCAACCACGGCGAGCTCAGTGACTAAGCCTGTAATCCCAGCACTTTTGGAGGCCGAGGCGAGTGGATTGCCTGAGTCCGCGGGTCGAGACCAGCCTGGGCAACTTGGCGAGACCTCATCTCTACAGTAAATCAAAAAAATTAGCCAGGTGTGGTAGCGCGCGCCTGTAGTTCCAGCTACTTGGAAGGCTGAGGCGGAAAGATCGCCAGAGCCCAGCAGGCCGAGGCTGCGGTAGCCGGGAGCAGCCACTGCGCTCCAGTCTGGGTGACAGAGTGAGACTCCCACTCAAAAAAAAAAAAAAAAAGAAAATCAACCACAATGGAAAGTCAGTGTAGTCTAATGGTCATTTTAACAGTAATAGACCAGACCACTTGCGGGCATAGCAGCTACTCTTTTTTATTTGTTTCATGCGCTAGATATTTTTTTAACTTGCATATAAACTGACAAATCTCTATGTATGCCATATATGGGAAAGAGTGCTTCCTATAAGCCCAAAGTCATAGGTTTTCCTTAACTGACTTTAAACCTTTTGGGTGTAAATTGCAGTTTCCTCTGCATGTCTACATTGCACTTTCTTCCAGAAGGATTTCCTATCCTTACAGCTCCTGGATAGCTGGACCTTTCTTAGCAGTCCTCACTTTAGGGGGAAAAGCTTATCCATTTGCAAGTCGCAAATGCTAAGTCATTCTCCAGTGAAAGAGCTCAGATGTCTCACCCATGGAATTTAGGCAGCATAATAAGTGACTCAGTTTGAGGAAATATTAATCTGGGCTGCCGGCATCAAATCTCCCACTGCTGTCTTAAAGTAGCCCAGCCTTAGCTTGGACTGATGGCCTAGGTACATCCAAGATGGACAGAAAAGATCCAGATTAGTTCTAGGAACTGATAAAAGAAGGTGGGGGAAGGGAGACCAAGATTTTCCTAAGGCCATTCCCCACAAAGTATTAGTAGGAAAGAAGTCAAATTTTCTGTTCCCTATTTTTTTCTCTTGCCATCTGTCTACCTGGGCCTTAAATTTCTAAATATGCCAAATATGATTCTTCTTTTTTTTTTTCCCCCTCTGTTGCACAGGCTGGAGTGCAGTGGCATGACTATGGCTCGCTACAGCCTTGACCTCCTAGGTTCAGATGATTCTCCCAGCTCAACCTCCCGAGTAGCTGGGACTACAGGCACACACCACCATGTCTGGCTAATGTTTGATTTGCTGTAGAGACGAGGTCTCAAAATATGATTGTTCTTAAGGGCAAACCAAGTTATATAGAATACATATTTTTTACTAGGTAGAAGTTGATGTTTAGTATTCTATATCGCCTTAAAAATTACAGAATAACTTTTTCTTTAGTTCAAAGAAGGAGGCAGAGAACTAATGTGTGTTGAATTCCTATTTTAATATTGATACATATTGGATTTTTATATGTCATCTTCTTTAATCCTTATAACTATTCTTCAAAATAGTTACATTGTATAATATAATATTAATCTCCAGATAGTGTCTACCGTGTATCTTCTCTGTCCTAGGAACTCTTGCAGAGATTAGGGACTTTGTGATCTTGCCAGCAACTCAGTCTGGTGGAGAAGAAAACATACTACTAATTACAACACAGACAGAAAAGTGTCATAATAGGTAGTTCAACAGAAAGCTATGGGAGCATGCGCTTTTAAAGTTAAATTTCTTTAGTGTGTGCATCAAACAAAATGGTAGACTGATCCCAAAGACAAATTCTGAGGTTATTGCACGGGACTCCCAATATTTTGGTACAATCAACTTTCTAAAAACAGATGGATAATTAACTAGTAATATAAGTTCTTCTGTATCATTTTTTCTCTAAGGAAACTTTGGAAAGGTTTCTGAATTCCTCTTTCTTTTGTCTAACAAAATTAAGATGTTTTAGAGAGTTCATTTAACCATTTATAGCCCTACATTATTTTTAATTATTTTGAAAATATTTTAATGTGAGTAAAAATACTCAGTAGCAAATGACTATATCTATCTAGCTAGCTATATCAATTTCCTCTTAAAATCGATTTCCTGTTCCTCACAAATCACCATTTCCTTTCTCCCAGTTTCAGTTCTTTGTTTTAAGTCGCTGTGGCTATCCTGGCAAGCTCTGGTTTCCTCTGGAACGGATCAGTGCCTTGTTCAGGCCCCAGATTGCCTTGGCTTGTCTCCATGTGGGGTCTGCATCATCTCTTCCACAAACACAATTAAGTCTCCAAACTACTTAGGCAAGAACTTTTGTCCCAAACAAATCTGTTTATCAGAGAGCAATTGGATCACATGTTATAGAAGCCTCAACAAACAGGATATTCCATCTCAGATTTATGGCTTCTTGGCACACACAAGAATGTCTCCCAAGGAAGCGTGCGATTCTCAAGATCACCATGGCGCGTCACCAGTACAGTTGCTGAAGGAAATAGGCGAGGTATCCGCTCACAGGCACTTTCTTGAAGTACAATAATTGGTGCCTTTTTTTAAAATACGTGCGGCTTTTGGATTATTAATTTCAGGAAGGGATATCATTAGGGTTTTTAATTTAAAGGGGAAATCTTTGGACAGGAGTCTGCAGCTATAAATGAATAATAAAGATTTTCTCTGAATTATGATGTTTTTACCTGACTCTGAAATTGGATTTTTTTTTTCTTTTCATTTTTGAGCTTTGGAATTTGACTTAACATACTGACTATGTCGGATTCCTGTGGTGAATTGATAATGAAATTAGGAGAGACAGGGTCCATTGACTTAGAAGACCTATGTCATTAGTTAAGTCCTCCCTCTGCTTCTGTGACTGACTTGACACCCACTTAGTCACCTTGGTTTTGGCACTTGCCTCTGACACTAATGCTTAAGAGAGCAGAGCTCAGAATGGAGATGAGGAGGTAGCATGGTAAATAGGCGTTATCAAAAAAAAAAAGACAGAGGTGAAAATCAATACTTCCATTAACATCTAGAAGCAGACTTTTCAAAGAACATTTATATGTTTAGCTGACAGCGATGTACCGAGAAGACTAGTTCCTTTAAGGATCACGATTTATGTGACGATCTCTATGGTGTTTTTTTCTTTTTCTCCCCATTTTGATACGAAATGTCGCCAATCGAATTTAAAACTAAAAATAAACAAAAAACTCTATCTAGCAGAAATATTCAAGTAAAAGAAACATTTCTCAAGAAAGTAGATACAGCTAAATTCTGATGATATACATCAAAATTATTAGTAATTACAAAATAGCTATTCTCTTGAAGTTCATTCCAATAGGCCTTGATGTGTATGCATATCTTCTTTATAAGGTCATTATTTTGTAATACCCATAACTGAGAGGTCTGTATTACAATGAACTATACGTTTTTGGTTTTATTTTTGTTGCTAGATTCTCAAATCTAGGTTTAATTCCTGGCTTCCCTAGCTCTGCTACTTTGAGAATTGAGCTTATATAACATTAAGTTTCCCTGTGTGTTGTAATAGAATTAAGTATAAATGAGAAATGTGCGTAAATGCCTAGCACATCGCCTGGCAAACAATGGAGTCTCAACAGATATCAGTCCCCTACCTCCCACTCCTCCATTCCTATTTTTTGGTTTCTCCCATGTGGGTTCCCTTGCCTCCTCTGCTATGCCATCGCCTACTCTACGCCATCAGAGGACCATCTCTGCGCAGAGGAG
>CAUYQG010275575.1:0-12324 GCA_963574415.1 Tarsius wallacei | reverse complement strand
GTCACTATAGCTTGCCAAGATGTTCCACTTAAGAAAATAAATTTATTGCCAAGGAGCTCTACTGTGAATGCTTGGGTTAAGAATCAAGAATTTGGGTGGGAAACGATGGGGGTTGGGAGGGATAGGGGAAGGGATTAATGGTAGTAAATACCGGATGGGGATGGGGGGACACTTCTTATCAACAAGGGTGCCTGAGCGAGACATATTTGTGTACCTAACCCTTAACTGTACTCCACAATATCACAATAAAAAAACATTGAATATTAAAAAAAAAAAAAAGTGGCGTCAGGTCAACAGGTTTATCATTTGGAATTAAAGTTGGATACATTACATGGTATCTCACATCAAAATAAATTACAGACCTATTATTTAAGCATAGAAATAAATAAGCCTGTTAAAGGTATGGTGCTAGAAGAAAAGGTTAGATGAATCTTTTAATAACTATAAAACAAAACAGGCCTTTGTAACAATATAGCCGGAAACTCCTCTAAAAAATGACATTGCTAGATTTAAATAACAATATTTAAAACTAGCCGGGCTCGGTGGCTCAGCCTGTAATCCCATGCTTTGGGAGGGTGAGGTGAGTGGATTGCCTAAGCCTTCAGGTTCGAGATCCGCCTGGGCAACTTGGCGAGACCTCATCTCTACAATAAATCAAAAATCAGCCGGGCGCGGTAGCGCACACCTGTAGTTCCAGCTACTTGGAAGGCTGAGGCGGAAGGATCCCCGGAGCCCAGCAGGTCGAGGCTGCAGTGGCCGCTTCCGGCCACTGCACTCCAGTCTGGGCAACAGAGTGAGACTCCAACTCAAAAAAAAAAAAATTAAATTAAATTAAATTAAATTAAGTTTAGGATTAATCACCACAAACAAAATTACTAAACAAAGAATCAACCAGAAGATAATGTTTGTGTCACAAAGCTAATACCTTCAGTATATCAAGAGTTTTTACAAACTAATAAGAAGAGATGAACATCCACCCAAAATAATGGGCAATATCAACAGCCTAATTTTACTATTTGAAAGTGCAAGTCACCTTCGTGAACTAGTTTGCCTTCCCTTCAGAACACATTTTTGAAGTAGTTACTGTGTTCTCCGTACTTTGGAGATGAGGCATTGGAAGCTTAGTGTAGCCAGACTCCCAAGTCCTCCCAGTTGGAATCTTGGAAGCCAGACATCAACCCTAGGCCATCTGGGCTAGGCGCTAATTCCTATGCTGCAGGCCTCCTGAAAAGACAAGGCAGACGTCTAAATTGCTAAGAAACATAAGATTTGGATATTTAATGCAAATTAATGCAAATCTATACAAATTTCGCATACTTAGAAACAATGCTAAGATCTTTTAAGCCCTCTCAGGCTGAGAAACAAAAAGAACAAGTAACTCTTAGTGTTGGTGACATCACAGAATGCTAAAGAAAAGCATATTCAGTGACACTTGCTAAAGCACAGTGAGGAACCCATGGTGATAGGTGTAGGGATCACTACAATGGGATTGTGTGGTGGGGGAGAGAGACTGAGCTCAGCTCCAGATACAGCATGGGCAAGTGGCGACAGATGGCCAAGGAGCAGGTGGGAGTCAGAGGATGGGAAATGACTGAGAGGAAACACGGGGGTCAGGGAGATTCTGGCTAAAACAACCCAGTAGGAAGCTTGCTAAAGATAGGCCAGGGTGATCAGGCATCACCTGGGAGATGTGGGGGATGAGGAACTGATCAGATATGGAGGGCGGAGGTTCTCACTCAGCTGATGAGCTTTGCTCTTACTAAAAATGTGGGCCTCAGAGGAGGTTCAGGCACCAGACTAAAGTTTGGCTCAGCAAAGATCCTTTGTCAGGGGCCAGGCAGCCTCACTTACTGTTGGTGGATATATGAAGCTGGTAGCCTCTCTGGGCAGAGGGGATGGAAGCAGGGGAAGGGAGAAGGCACTGATCTGGCCACGAGCACTCGGTGTGCAAGGGTGGACAACTTTTGGCCAAACCAACTCTGAGGCTCATCCTAGAGCACGTGGCGACTGGGCTAAGGACACCGACTTTGGCCAAAGGCCTGGGTGCAGTTCCTGGCCTGCCCTAGCTAGAAGTGCAGGTTTGGGCTGTGGCCGCTGGAGCCTCTTCATCCATGAAAGGGGGCAATAGCTGTATCTGCCCTCAAAGCTGTTGAAGAACCAGGCGGGCTGTAAAGAGCCCAAGCTGTTGTCTTCAGTGACTGCTTGCTTTTTAAAAACAATGATGTCACATCTGTAATAAGAACATGCATGCAAATGTGTATGTTGTATGCCTATGTATGCAATGCATGTGCATGCATATGTCTGTTCATGTGTATGTGTGTATGTGTGTGCGTATATGTGTGTATATGTGTATTTATATGTACATGTATACATGTATATGTATGTATGTGCACTATGCATGCATATTTGTGTGTTTACACATGTGCATGTGTGTTTGTGCCTATGTATATCTGTGTGCATGTGTGTGTGCATGCGTGTGTGTGCGTGTGTGTGTGCATATGCATGCATGCACTGGTAGGACCGCTGGCAAAAGACTTGGCTCTAGGGAAAGAGAGGCTCTGATGAAGGTTTCTTTCTAGGGACAGAACAAAGGGGGCAGGGACACTCAGAGATGAAAGAAAGAGCCAGGCCCAGCTCTGGAGAGTCCCCCTAAAGCACACGCAAGGCTCATGCAGGGGCTGCTGACCTCAGCACACAGATTGGTCAAAGCCAGAGGGCAAAGGCAACCAGGGGTCAGGCAGCTGTGAGCGAAACACGCTCGGTTAAAGAGTGACTTGGGCCACCCTTTGGACTGGAAGCCTTGTTCTTCTCCTGCTCCATGCTCTATCAGTGGCATGTGGCTTAATAATTGATGTTTAAAAGTGAGTTGACTTTGTCCTTACAGATGAATCCCAACCAAAAAACATGGAAGGTACCAGAGACAACGACAAAGAGCACTGGAGGTCTGCTGGAAGCCTGGCTGCAGGCAAGATCCCTTAGTGAGTGAAAATCTAAGCACAAGTAGTATCTCTGAAGAGTCTTAAAGTATCTCTTCTAAATATTCAGTAACTACAAAGGGAAAAATAGTATATTTACAGGGGAGAGTCCTGGCTGACACCATCTGAGCCAAGAAACAAAGGCTAACATGGACAGGTCTAAGGCACGGTACCCACAGACATGGCCCTGAGAAGGCACGCCACTTCTGTGGACTCCTACAGAATCGCCAAGAAGGCATACCCTCGATCTAAGGAAGAGAAGGTGTCAGGCGGATCCCCACCTCACCCCGGAGGGACAGTCCACAGAATGACGGAACCATCCTCTTCACAAGCATCGCAACAGGCCTGCACACCCACAGAGCCAGCACGGTGAGCCATTAACTGACCCTGGACCTGGCTTGGCAATGGCTTATGCACTCTGTATCCCAGGAAGTACGAGGAAGGGGAAACTGACCAGACGGCAGGGTGCAAATGAGCACAGTGGGCAGAGGGAAGGGTCCCACCCTAGGGCCAGGCGTGGATGCGCTTGTGTGTTTTTCCATGGACACTGAGGGTGTGGAGGGAGTGGATTGGGTAAGGCTGCGCTGGTGGCAGACCACAGAAAGCTAAGGGACAGGGACCTTCTAAGTGGCTACTCAAAAGCTCCGGGCTAAATGAGGAAGGGACTGAGCCTTAGATGGAGCAGGGATCGGGGCAACTCCAGGACACCTGGCTGGACGACCGCGCCCGCCCCACGGAGTATGAGTTCTAGGCCTCTGCTCAACCCGAACATTCCCAAGAACAGCTGATGGGCTCCGACGGACCAAGTGGCTGCATCTCAGATCAGCTGGCTAGGGACAGGTGGCAGAGTCCTGGGTACAGATGTAGCTCGACCCCGGGGAAAAACCGTGAGTCCGGAGGCCTGGGGGTAGGCAGCGAGCTGGGAGCACCGCAGGCACCTTCCTTCCTTCCTCGAGGTGTAGCTCACTCTGGCCCAGGAGCATGCGGGATCCCACGATTGTAGTTGGCTTATTTGCCAGTCGATGTCTCAACAACTCTAAATAGCACTATGATATGCCTCAGTGTCCAATTTCAGTTCCTTCCAGTTTTGGCAAGCGTTCACCGGCGACTCATTCCATGTGGTGTCCTCTTGTTTTAACCTGCCTGCCTATGTTGTTCTGGACACTTCTCAGTTTTTCTTCTGTCCAGCTGACCCTCTTCTGCAGCGTCGGTTTGGTGTTTCACAGCTTCCAGGGATGATTTTTATGGGTCGTTTTGCAGGTTTCCTGTTTTTGCCCTCATTAACAAACACCATGGCCTGCTCTGGTCTCAGAGTCACTGCATCCTTTATTCCCTTCGAGCAGGTTTCAGTCATCTCCTGGATTCCCTCACATTTTTGGTAGGGGAGCCTTCTGGAGGGCTCCACTGACAGGGCGAGGGCCCCACCCCTTCCTGCAAGAGCCCTCCCGAGGGCCCTGGGTAGCACTTCCCTTCATTTGCCCATGTGAAAGCTGGGCATCCTTTCCTTTCAGGGACTGCTGAGGATTTTGGCTGCCTAAGGATGCTTCAGACATGGCCCTCCATCATCTTTTCCAAAGGCGGTGGCCTCTGACAAGAGAAATTGGAGAAAGATAAAGCAAAGTTTTGTTCTTGGTTTTTAAAAAGTTGTAAAAGTACTGAAAGGGACATTTGACAAGGCCAATTTTATACAACAGTTTGGAAGTTGCTCTGTCAAATAGCTATATTAAGATAGAAAAAATGGTATGTGCTTTTAAGTTACCAAGTGGCATGTGAAAGGGACACCTCTAACCCTTCCATGCCACAGGGCCCCTTCCAGGTTCCTACCCTGGGTGATGGGCTGCTCTGAGCAGAACTGGGTCAATCCTTCTCCAAAGCAGAAAGTACCATGGCTTGTGAGAGTACTATGAAAAAATTTAGGTGGATGTTTCCATAACTTTAAAATGGATTCTAAACCTGGCAACAATGCTAGAAAACGGTGTAGACATTTGATAGATTTAGCCACATTAAATGGTAACTGTAAAAGAAACTCTTGTAAGTCAGTAAGAAAAAAGAAAGAAAAAAGCAGCACGTTGATAGGGCAAACAGTATGTACAGTTTGGAAATAATTTTGAAGAACCAGAAGGTCCTGGGCCAGTTAGGGGTGGACAGACCCTCTTGCCTCCCGGGGGCGGAGTGGGGTTTACCCGTCTGCATTCAAACATCCGTGTGTTTTCCTTCTAACTTGGCAATCTCTCCTGTAAGATTCTAGCCTGAGAATGGGTTACAGGGAAGCTTACAGCAACAGAGCTTAGAAAAGCAAAATCGAAAGAAATCCAAATTTCAGTCACAAAGGAAATGACAAAGTAAATCATCATGCATCCATAGAAAGAAAACGCCAATGTGATAAGACCTGTATTTATTAATCCGCTGTAGAATCACAAGTAGAATATGGCCATGATGAAAGAATAAGTGAGAAATGTGTCTTATTTTAAATTGGGTTTCTTGATTACTAGTGAGGTTGGGAATATTTTCACATTCATTTACTGTTTTTTTTTAGTTGTCTGTTTGATCCTTGCCCATTTCCTGCTCTTTCCTTATTGATCGGTAAGAGATGTATATGCATCACAGATATTAACCATTGGTATATTACATTTATTGTAAACTTCTCCTTGTCTGCACTATGTCCTTTAATTTTTCAAGGAAACATTCATTTAGTTTTTGCAGTATTCAAATCTGTCAGTCATTTCCTTTACAGTTCTGAGTTTTTTTTCCCCATGCCTTCTTCACCATGGGATTTAAAAAAACATTCTTCCATATTTTGTTCAAAGAATTTTATAAACTTTTTATGTCTAGCTCTTCAATACACCTGGGGTTTATTCTTGCATGTGATCTCTTCTTTTTCTTTCTTTTCGTTTCTTTTTTTTTTTTTTTTGAGCCTTGGCCTCACTCTGTCACCCAGGCTGGAGTACGGTGGCACAGTGGCATGATCACGGCTCATCGCAGCCTCAACATCCTGGGCTCAGGCAATCCTTTTGCCTCAGCTTCCTGAGTAGCTGGGACTACAAGTATGTACCACCATGCCTGGCTAATTTTTCTATTTTTTGTAGAGACGAGGTCTCGCTATGTTGCCCAAGCTGATCTCAAACTCCTGGGCTCAAGTAGTCCTCCTGCCTTGGCCTCCCAAAGTGCTAGGCTTACTTACGGGAGTGAGCCACCATGCCTGATAAAGATTTTAATGTTATTGGTTTCAAAATGGATGGCAAGTTTCCCCCAAAGCACCTGTTGACCCTCTATCCTTTCTGCTCTGGTTTGAAATGCCTCCTCTCTCAAATACTAAACTTCCCCATAAACGTGAATCTGTTTGCGGGTTTTCTGTATTAATTAGGAAGTCTTTCTGGAGATTTTCCAAACACCTTCAGTGTTCTCATATATTCTCTCTTTCAGATGAACTTCCCAGTCAGCTTCTCAAGTGTCAGTTTCCTGTTGAGATTTTGTTTGACACTGGGCTGAATTTACAGATTTTTCAAGCAGTAAAAAAAAGTTATTTTAATTTTGGGGGGGTTTTAAATGGTCAGATTGTGTCAAGATGTCCCCACATCTGAAGCTTTGAGGTCTTCTGATGGCCTTGGGTCAATCCTGAGTGTGTTAGCAGCTGTGTGGGGCTGCTGGGGGCGTCCAGCCCTGACTGTGTGTCCAGGACCACCCCACACTCTGCCCACAGTGACAGCCCAGGTGCTGATGGCACACCCAATCCTCACCCCCCAGTAGAAGGAGGCCAGGGACAAGCTGCTGCAGGTACAAAGGGCAAGGAGTGGGGTTGGGGGAGGAGGTGCCAGGTACTGAGCCACATCTCCTCCCGGATGATTATTGAGATGTGCCTGCACTTCCCAGGCCAGGCAGAGGAATGGGCCAACGCTGGGGGATGGGGGGGTGGGGCGGGGAGAGGGGTGTGCAGCCAGCCTTGGCACCTGCCTATAGCTAAAACCTGACTTGAGTTAGTCTGGTTTTTTGGTCAGAGATTTATTCACATCTATTATGTGCACATGTGCAAATTCAAACCCACTAACTTGCCAGAGGCTGAATTTCACGAAGATCAGGTGCTCTCATGCTATCGTTTGCACTTTGCCGCATCTCCAATAGATTGATTTCTTAATATTTTAGTGTAATCAACTAATCATTAGCCATTCAAATATCCACGTTAGTCTCATTTTAAGCAATTGCACCTGTGGGTTTGATATGCCAGTTATGTTTTGAATACACATTCAACTAAAACAAGATTATTGAGATGTGATGTGCTTATCCACTTGCCACCTCAAATCGTTTTTGCCTACACCCTGACAGAGAAGACAGAACACGACTCCAGGCACTACAGGCCGTGGTGCTTGCCCTGGCTTTGGGCCCAATCCCTGTAAAAGACCTAAAGAACAGATTTCAGCGTGGAGGCTTCATTTGCCTTCTGAGGATCTGAGAAGCTGACTCGGTGCCACAACTGCTAGGGCCACAACACACCCCCTTGGTGGCCTGGGGCCTGTGGGTTCCTCTGCAGCACAGTCTCACGAACAGACCCCTCTGGAGATGGAGTCTGGAGTGGGGGATTTCAGGTTCTGGAGCAAGCTGGAGCCGGTTTTGGCTCTGGATCAAGGAGTGTCCTTATTCCTGTGGCTTCTGAGAGCTCATACGAGGGGGCTGGGCAGGAAGCAGACAGCCACAGGGTGAGGGTGGGAAGAAAGCACACACGCTAACTCATTGGCAAGGCTCCACCTGTCCCATCAGAGTGGGAATCCCTGATGGATGCGGGGCGACGGCAATGAGCGCTGGCCCCAGGAAGGGCAGAGCTTCTTCAAAGCATTCCCTACTCTCTGCTCGGGTAGCCCTGGGACTCGAGCTGCCGCCTGCCAGCCCGAGCTCAAAGGCTCTCTGTTTCCCCTCAGGCCTGGGGTTGAGAGCCAACCCCAAGATAATGAGGTGGGTGAGCTGGGGGCGTTCATTCAGCCTCTCTCCCTCACTGTAAGAAGAGAAAAGAGGGCCCCGACAGGGAGGGGATCTGGTCAGATTACACAGCCAGCATGGTTCAGCCCCTCTAAGCTCTGAGCCCAGGGCTCCAGCCACAGTCCCCTCCCCAAGCACTGGTTCCCCCAAGATTCCCAGAGTGACAGTGGTCGCTGCCTCAGCTGCACAAGAGGGGACTAATGTTATGACAAATGTGCTGTAGGTATCACTCAAAGGAGGCCAGAAGAAAATTTTAAATGCAAAAAAATACAGTATAAAATGCTAAACTAGTATTCTTAAAAATCTTAAAGCAGTAAATAATTTTTTAAAAAGAAATGTCAAGTGCCAACAGAAACTCAGCATATAAAAAAGATAGCACAGGAGAAATCTCACTTAGGTGCAAGTCTTAAAATATTAGCAAAGCAAATGTAACAGAATGTGAAAAGACTCCATCATTACAAAAAAAAAAAGAAAATTTGTCAGAGGAGTGTAGGCATGGATCATTATTGCAAAATCTATTAATGCAAGTCATTAAGACTATTAGGAAAGGCAAGAAATTATCACCTCGAAAGATCACCAATTAGTATTTCATAAAGTGTAATGCCATCTTTAATATAAAAAGCTTTTGCTGATTAGGAAAGAATGGCCAAGAGGTTGATGTTGGTTGGGGTGTGGTATGTTGCTCCATGGGTTCTTTGAATTTGCCACAGAAAAGAGTTTCAGAGCAAGTCCAAAGCATAGTTTAAGAAATAATTTATTATAAAGAAAAAGACATGCTCAAGGGTGAGCATGGATCCCTTAAGAGAGGGCACGTGCTTGCCTTTGACAAGAAGCTTTATAGGGTGTTACAAAAATGATTAAGCAAACCACGAGCCAAGAGCAGAGGGCAGGTCACACGCTTTTATTATCATCTGCCAGTCTTTTAAAATCACAAGGGCCTTCTGAATAATGGAAGTTACTAGCTAGATTTGAGTTTTTCTTAGAACATCATGTCTATGTTTTGGGTAATTCCCTATGGTTTCTGGGATTTACTGTACTGTTAACTCTTCATTCCAACCCACACAGTGGTCAGGTCTGGTATGCCTGGTCGGTTGGGTGAAGGCTGTATATGGATAAGAAAGATATCTGAACTCTTACCCTATTTTAATTTAGACATGCCTGCAAGAAACTCCTCTATGTCTAAACTACACTGGCTAACCTGACTCAAGGGGATCCATGTAGTCCACTGGGGGGACTTGGGATCTTATTTTTTGACTTGATCAGTCTTCAAGATCATTTGGCAATGGATTTTTAGATATGACACCAAAAGCATAGACAACAAGAGAAAAAATAAGGCCAGGCATGGTGGCTTACGCCTATAATCCCAGCACTTTGGGAGGCCGAGGTGAGAGGATTGCCTGAGCCCACGGGTTTGAGACCAGGCTGGGCAACTTGGGAAGACCTCATCTCTACAATAAATAATAAATAAAAATTAGCCGGGTATGTTGGTGCGTGCTTGTAGTTCCAGCTACTTGGAAGGCTGAGGTGAAAGGATCACCTGAGCCCAGCAGGTCGAGGCTGTGGTGGCCATGAGTGTGCCACTCCAACTCAAAAAAAAAAGAGAGAAAAAAATCGATAAAAAATTGGACTTTACCTAAATTACAAACATTTGTGCTTTAAAAGACACTCTCAGGAAAGTGAAAAAAAAACCCCACAGAATGCATGAAGATATTTGCTAATTACATATTTGATAAGAGACTTGTATCTAGAATACATAAAGAACACAGCTCAATAATAAAAGACAAATAATCCCATTTTTAAAAATGGGTATATAATCTGAATGAACATTTTCTTCAAAGAAGATATACGAGCATCTAATAAACTCATGAAAATTTGCTCAATATTATTAGTCACCCTGCAAATCAAGATAACAATGAGCTCCACTTCACACAGAATAGCTCTAGCCAAAAAAATCAGAGAATAACAAGTGTTAGCAAGGATGAGGAGTAGTTAGAATTCTCATAACTGCTGGCGAGAATAAAAAATGGAGCAAGCAACCACTTTGGAAAACAGTCTGGCAGATCCCCCAAACGTTAAACACAGAGTTACCATTTGACCAGCAATTGCATTTCAAAAAGAGTTGAAATGTGTCCACTTAAAAACCTTTACACGAATGTTTATAGCAGCATGATTTATAACGGCCAAAAGGTAAAAAAACAACTGAAATGCTCATCACACGATAAATGAATGAACAAAGTGTGCTGAGAAGCATGGTCTTCAGCTCATGCTGGAGACAGAGTACGGGTGGGCGAGAGTGGGGAATGGAACAGCTGCTGCCTCACACACTGGGCCCAGCGGAGGCCTCTGACCAGCTGTTGAGCAACATTTCTCATTTCCAGCACTGTTGAAACTTCACCGTGTTTCACAAGCCTTGCCTCTGCAATGCCTGGGTAGGGGAGACTGTGTCAGGAGTTGCCGAAGTTTGTTATCAATGCTAGCATTGAACTGTATCCATTCAAATCAGAAAATCCCTCTTGACCCCCAGAAAAGAAGGAAGGAAGGAAGAGGAAGGAGGCTAGAAGGAAGGAAAGAAGGAAGAAAGAAAAGGAGGAAGGAAGAAAGGGAGAGAGGAAGGATGGAAGGGGAGGAAGAGGAGGAAAGGAAGGAGCAGGCAGAGGCTGCTGGGAACAGAAAGACTGAGTGACAAGGTTATGGATCTGTGTCTGCGATCAGATCTATCTCTCTCTCTCTCTCTCAGTTGGGGTCTCACTCTGTCACCCAGGCTGTAGTGCATTGGCACACTCACAGTTCACTGCAGTCACGACCTCCTAGGCTCAGACGAGCCTTCTGCCTCAGCCTTCTGAGTAGCTGGGACTACAGGGCATGCCACCACATCTGGAAAAAAAATTTTTTTTTTGGTAGAAGGGAGGTCTCACTATGTTGCCGAGGCTGGTCTCAAACTCCTGGGCTCAAGCAGTCCTTCTGCCTCAGCTTTTCAAATTGCTGGGGTTACAGCTGTAAGCCGCCATGCCAAGCCTCAAGTCCTTAGTATTATACTGCCGTCTGCTTGCTCAAACATCTTCTGACCTGAGCTTGCTATCATTTTCAGGGTAAATGTGCCATTCAAGTTTCTTCCTGATCTGGTTTCACCCCACAGTGAAACACATTCTGGCTTAATAATAAACAAAATTCTTTTTTTTATCTTCAAAATAACAACGTATGCAATCTGTAAGAACATTAAATCTGCACGTTTGCGCACAGGTTCACATTTAAAAACAGCAGAGCAGAGCAGAGCAAGCCGGGCTCGGTGGCTCAGCCTGTAATCCCGTGCTTTGGGAGGCTGAGGTGAGTGGATTGCCTGAGCCCGCGGGTTTGAGACCTGCCTGAGCAACTTGGTGAGACCTCATCTCTACAAAAAATTAGCCGGGTGTGGTAGCGCGCGCCTGTAGTTCCAGCTACTCGGAAGGCTGCGGCGGAAGGATCGCCAGAGCCCAGCAGGTCGAGGCTGCGGTGGCCGGGAGCGGCCACTGCACTCCAGTCTGGGCGACAGAGTGAGACTCCAACTCAAAAATAAAAATAAAAATAAAAAAATAAAAACAGCAGAGCACATCAGAGATTAAAAAAAAAAATCTATGACACAAGTGGAACATCCCAACCACCAGAAACATTAAGGAAGGAGATGAGACCACTCTTTATATTTTGCTAAACAAAATTCCTAACAGGCCATCAGAGGCGGTGGGTGGGAGGAGAAGCGAGCTGGTCCTGTCCTCCAGGGGCAGGAGTGCCAAGCCTCTTGCTGAAGAAGACCACAGGAGTCCAGGGTCGAGGGTGGTCCAGGTGGGTTCCTAGAGGCAGGAGGTAAGGCCGGGCCAGATGTGAGCATCTGCGGCTGGACGGGGGTTGGCAAGGCTGAGAAGGTCTAGTGGGGAGTGCAGCAGAACTTGTGCAGGTAGAGACAAACTCACGCGGGGCTTGGTCAGCCGAAGGTCCAGCAGTAGCAGAGGGCCACTGCGAGGACACCAAAAGAGAGTTTAGGGAAGGAGCTAACGACTCCAAAGATTTTGCCATAGGTGAGACAGCTTTATTCTCTTTTTTTAACTTTGTTTTATTATAAAGATGTAGGGTACAAGTCAGAATTAGGTACCTAAGTAATCTACATGCAGGTGAAGTTTGGACCTCCAACTGGTCCCCACTTTTCCTGGTTTAGGAACAGGTACCCTTTGTGTTGTTACATCTTCCCGCCTCCCCTGGCAGTGTCCCTTGACCACTGATCCCTCCCGTAGGCTATTGTGATTAATGTTCAGGTCCCACTATGAGTGATAACATGCGAAATTCAATTGCAGCACAGGTCTTTAAGATTGTGGAGCAAAGCTCTGTTATCATTCACAGATAAATGCTCTTC
>CAUYQG010275567.1:0-32914 GCA_963574415.1 Tarsius wallacei | reverse complement strand
CTGGTTATTATTTTTTTCTTTTTTTGTAGAGATGAGGTCTTGCTGTGTTGCCCAGGCTGGTCTTGAACTCCTGGGCTCCAGCAAACCTCCCACCTCGGCCTCCCAAAGTGCTGGGATGACAGGCGTGAGCCACTATGTCCGGCCTAGAGTAATTTTTCTAGTCAAGTCAAAGAGGACAAATAGAAAACAAACAGAACCATTAGGATCATTCCTATCCATCATTCTCAGTAATTGCTGAAAAGCCATTTATCTGTTCTCTGAAATTTAAAAAATGTGCAGCTCTCTAGGCAGAGTCCACAGGGGAAGTCCAGTCTGTTCCTGCCTTCAGTGGGAACCCTGGCCTCCGGCCACTGGGCCTCAGACAGAGTTGGGGGTCCCAGCAAAACATGGCAAAACAGGAAAAAATCCAAGGACACAAAAATAAAAGTTGTGTGGCAGCGGAAACGGGGTTGCCATGGCTTTGAACGACTCGCCCCGCCTGGGAGGGCTCCAATGTTTTGGAAGGTCCTTCCACATGACACAGAGTTTTGGAATTTTTCAGCTGGTAAATCTTCCTTAATTCAGGCTCCTGGCTTGGGCCAAGCGGCTCCCTGGCTCTCTGTGTCCCGCGGGGGCGTAGGTTGGACACCAGCCGGCCTCAGATGACTCAGCTTTGAAACTTAAATTGTTTGAAGAGAATTTTTGTTTTGTTTTGCTGGACGATTTTCTTGGAACAGTCTGATGGCAGAGGCTCCCATCACCTGTCGAGAGGGCAAATTGATTTTTTAGAAAGGAGGCGTGGGTGGTGGAATCCCCTCTTTCCCACTGAGTCATCATATCCTGATATGAGTCATTTTATTACTGGGAGGCCCCCAAAGGTTGTGTTTTGAGCGTTGTTTAATCAATATAAATGCATGCGCTTAAAATAAATTTTTGTGCTAAATCGAGTATTTTTCCGTGAATTGGTCTCCTGGAAAACATTGGTGCCACCTTGGAGACGCCTCCTCCTCCCACCTGCGTCTCTGCCTGGCTTTGGTCGTGCCCGCACGGTGTCCTCGGCCACAGAAGACTTGGTCCCCTCATCTCTCTAGATCGGGCTTCCCGCTGGGAAATGTTGGGGCTGCAGGCAGGGCCGGGGCGTGACTAAGGCTCTGCGGACCTTTGCCCTCAGTGACTCATGTCCCGATGTCCATGCCCCCCTGGGCTGAAGCCCACACTTACCCACAGCCTGGCTAGGACACAAAGCTGTCCTCCCAAGACAGAGTCCAGATTGCAACCCCGAAGTCTCCCTGGAGACGGAGAAAATGGTCTCGTTTCCAGAGAGCTAAATATTTGCCTCAGTGTGGTTCCCTTGCCTTTAAGAGCAGGCTTTCAAATGGGAGAATCCTGCAGTTCGTTCTGTTGGGATATGTTGGAAGGAGGCCACAGAGAAACTAGTTTTCTAGTGAGAAAACTCACAGGGCCCGAGCATTTGCAGCCTCAGAAATTGTTCCTGGTGCCAAAGGCCTTCGTGCAATGCACAATTTGCCACCGGATGTGATAGACTTGGCCAGAAGCTTGAGTCAGCCTCATGGTAGAGACCCCGGACTCAGTTTCCACATCTTTAAAATGGGCTCGGTGGTGTTTTTACGGTAAAAGGAGATCCAGGTGCTGAAAGCTTCAGGCACAGAGTGGTTGCTCAGCCCTGAAGATCTGCTCTCTGTGTGTACCCGGGGAGGCCGAGTGACCCCATGTGTGCTCCCTGGGAGCCGGACAACCCCACGCACACACCCCAGGGGACCCCACATGGGGTCTGGAAGGTAGGGCCACGTTGGCTTCTTCCTGGCATGGGCAAACGTGTCACCCCTGAGCCCTCAGTCTCCTGAAATCTGGGCCTGATGGCTGGAGGGAGTTGGACTGATGATCCACTGCCTCCCTGCCCCTATTTTACGGATGGGGCAGCTGAGTCACACTGTGTGGTTGACAGACTTCCTTGAGGTGATAGAGCTTGTCAGTGGAGGGTTGGACCTGAAACCTAATTTCCTTGCTCCCAGAGCAGCTGGCTGTCTGAAACACACCGGGACCATCTGCCTGAGTGGGACAGGAGAGGAGCTGAGCTCCAGCCTCTGTGTCAACTGACATTGACTGAGCAGCCAAGCATGCTCTGCCAGCCTTGCCCTGGCTACTCAGGCCCCAGTGCTTCCATATTCATTCCCCAGATACTTACTGAGCATCTATCTGTGTGCAGTGCCATGTGCCAGGCACCAGGAACACATGGCAGGTGAGGTCCCTGTCCTCGGGGGTGGACAGTCTCAAACTTGTCTGTAACAGGACACTTTCAAATGGGGAAATGCTATGAAGACAGTGAAGCCAAGTCTCAGGAGAGAGAGACCAAAGGGCTTGGAGGTAGGGAGAGGGCACAGGACTCCCAGTTAAATTCAAAGCTCAGACAGTGCATTTCTTTAAGTATGTCCCATGCAATGGCAAAGAGTTTGGGACATACTTGTAGCGAAAAGATATTCATTATTTTCTGAAATTCAAATTTTACTAGATGGCCTGTATTATTATTGGTTAAATCTGGCAACCCTGGATAGAGAGGTCAGGGAGACCTTCCCAGAGGAGGTGGCTTTGAGCAGAGCCCTGAAGGCAGGAAAGAGGGAGCCTGAAGGACTGCTGGGAGAGTGTCCCAGGCAGAAGGAGCCACCTGATGCCCAGGCCCCGGTGTGGAGATGAGCTTAGGGTGTTTGAGCAGCAGAAAGCGGATCTGGCAGCTGGTGTATCGTGAGTGAGGGGGCTTATGAAGCCCCTAAGCCTGGAAGGCAGCTGCAGTGGGCAGACAGTGCTAGGTCCTGTAGGCATGGCGGGGGGTTTGGACTTCATTCCCAGAGCAGTGGGTTGGTGTTGGGGGATTTCAAGCAGGGAGTGGCGTGGCCTGACTGATGGGTTTAAGGGCATTTTTGCATCTGTCTGGAGAGTGACCTTGGGGGGCACAGTGGAAGCTGGTGGGGAGTGGGTAGCAGCTTCAGTTGTCTGGGTGGGGACGGGGGTAAGCCCTGCAGGGAGGAGGTGGGCAGGGGAGAAGCCAGGCTCGGGCCTCAAGGGATCCCCCCAGATCCCAGCTGAGTCACGTGGGTGGTGTTCCCACGTTGGGGGTGAAGTCCCATGTTGAGGGGCCTCCCTAGCCCCTGAGTCTGTGGGCCTTGTTAAGCCTATGCTTTTAGGGAGGACATGTGGCTTCAGCCATTTTCATTTGGCTAATTTTGAGAAGCAGGGCCTGGGCTGGGGTGTGTCATGCATGGCCCCCTGACATGAGCTGACACTCGGATTTCCCCAGCTCTTGCTGGAGCTGATGGCGTGCTCACGTCCCCACCGGGATGGCCTGCCTTCCTCCTCCCGAGGGCGAGCTGGGTGTTCCCCAGTGCCAACGCCTGCCAACAGCTTGCCTGGCCCAATGGCAGAGGCCCCAAGGCCAATGCTGCTGCCTCCCACGACCCTTGTCCCATTGCAGGGTCACAGAGCTCCCAAAGTGCTGGGATTACAGGTATGAGCCACCATGCCTGGCCAAAAGGGTGATGTTTCTTTCTTTCTTTTTTTTTTTGTTCCTCAGTTCTTTTCTCTTGTTAGAGGCAGGGTCTTGCTCTGCTGCACAGCTCACTGCAGCCCCAAACTCCTGGGCTCATGTGATCCTTCTGCCTCAGCCTTTCAAGTGGCAGGAACTATAGTCGCACACCACCATGCCCAGCTAATTTTTTGATTTATTATAGAGATGAGGTCGTACCAAGTTGCTCAGGATTGTCTGGAACCCCTAGGCTCAGGCAGTCTTCCCACTTCAGCCTCTCAAAGTGCTGGGATGGCAGGCGTGGGCCACCATGCCTGACTGTTTCTTTAAAGTTAATGGTGAAAAGATCTATTTTTGAAAGGAAAGAAAATCAGGCACTGTGCCACTGTCCCTCATAACAGACATCGTTCCTTTGTAAACTCCCTCCTGCCCATACCTGCAGGGCAGAGGTACTAATAGCTGCCATCAGAGAATGTTTGCTGTTTTCTGATTTTAAAATGCTTGTGTTTTTTTCAGTATTGACATCTTGTGGAATATATTTTAAAAAATGATTTTAAGAAAAGACAGTGTTGAAAGCATCTGCCACCAGTCATGGTGAAAACCCCCACCAATGTCCCTCAGGCCTCTGTGCCCTGCATGGGTTCATTGTCTTATATCATCCCCAGAAGGGCCTGATGGGGGCAGGAATGGACTACCCCCATATTTGGATACCTCTAGGCAGAGAGCGGGGTGGGGTGTCGTATCCCAGGTCACACAGATAACTGGAGCAATCAGGGATTCAAAGCTGGGTCTGTCTTCTTTAAAGTTTGGGGTTCACAGGAAGAAAATGGTGGTGTGCTGGGGTGACCAAAGTCAGCTCTGGCCACAGGACATGGCCGAGAGGCTCGGGTTACAATGAGTGTGTCGTGGGAACCGGGACAGAGCAGCTGGAGCAGCCAGCGGCTCCTTCGACACCCCATGGGCTTTTCTTCCTGACCCAGACCTGCAGGCATCAGGAGGTAGGGATGTGGCCTTCCTGCAGGGCGCCCTGGGGATGTGCCACCCTCAGGTCCTATTTGCTGGGAGCCCAAAGGAGACGGACTAGGCAGAGGGATCTGAAATCGCGTGAGCGGTACAAGGCCCTGAAACCAGACTGCCTGGGTTCAAATCTGGCTCCCTCCATCACTAGCTGTCAGACTCTGGCCATCGCTCTCAACCTCTCTGTGCCTGGTGTCCTCACCTATAAATGGGGGCAAGTAGAACGGATGTGTCAAGTCCACATGTGGGAGGTGCTTAGAGTGGTGCTTGGCGAGTGTTGAGTGCCTGTAGGGTCAGGGGAAGCATGGCGCCCAGGGAGGCTGGAAGGAGGCCAGGTTCTGCAGGGCCCTGATAGCCACAGTGAAGCTTTGACCATATCTCAAGGGCCCAGGGAAACAGGGAAGGGTCTGAGAAGGTCTGCATGGATCTTTGTGGTGGGTGCGATCCTTGTGGTAGATTCTCCCCATGTGGAATCTTTCTCCAACTTCTCAGGAAGCTGGGGGTCTTATCCCCATGTGATAATGTTTAACTGGTTTCATGGGAGACAATTTCTCCAAGACGGGGAGAGGGATGATTCCAGCACATTACATTTATTGTGTACTTCGTTTCTATTATTATTACATTGTAACACATAATGAAATATATAGCATCACTGCCTCAGCTCTACCTCAGATCATCAGGCATTCAATTCTCATATGGAGTGCACAACCTCCATCCCTCACGTGCACGGTTCACAGTAGGGTTCGTGCTCCCATGAGAATCGAATGCTGCTGCTGATCTGACAGGAGGTGGAGCTCAGGCAGTCATGCAGGCAATGGGAAGTGGCTGCAAACACAGATAAAGCTTCACTCGCTTGCTCAGTCAACCACCGCTCACCTCCTACTGTGCAGCCCAGTTCCTAACCAGCCATGGACTGATACCCGTCCTTGGCACAGGGGTTGGGGACCCCTGATCTAGATGGCATTAGCTTTGGGAGCAATCACAAGACTTTTTGTTACCTTTTTTTTAGTGGAGGAAAATATGCCCTATACTAGTAAGTTCAAATAATGCTTGAAACCCAGATTTCTTTGGGTGAATCTTAAGGACCAAGACTGTATGGGTTCAAATCTACACAATCACAGACGATGTTAATAGCTGTACATACAAAGGGGGAGGGGTCTTTGGCCAAATGTTGAGACATGCCCACCTTGGGGAGTTATTCGACATGGGGGGCATATGAAAGGTTCCGAGAAGTCCTGCAGTAAAGAAACCCATTTGACTTTGACTCAGCAGTTTCCAAATACTCAGTTGCTTGTAGAATTCCCCCCTTCTCATAAAACTGTGTCCTAGCCTTCAGAGTCCATGTTCCACAAAACACCCCAGAAATAGCTTGTGGAAATGATTAGTTTCTGTTGAAAACTACCCAATGGCCCACACAGGTGGTCAGCAAGAGAAATCAGTCATTTGCAAATGCAGAGTTTTGTTTGGCCCAACTGCTGGCTCCAAACCCGGGACCTTGAGGCTCTGCTCCTGGGAGGGAGCATTCACTGTAGAGCTTACCTTCTCACCTGTTGCTGTTGTGACTCATGTGAGATCCAGGCTGTCTGTTGAGGAAGGGTTGGGGAGGGCCCATGTTTCCATGCTCTCCTGTGACTCATGGGCCAGGACACCGTTGAAGTCACTGGGTTCCCTCTTGACTTAGGGCTGAATATTTAAGCCACCTGTATTCTCGGACAATCAAGAAGGTACATCTGGGACAGTTGGGACCTGTGATGGGGCCCCCGTAACCATTGGAAATGGCCTTTGGCTGAACAAAGCATATAATGATGTATCGTGTATAACAATACTTTTTATTTTATTTCATTTTTTTAAGAAAGAAAGACATATAGGCCTGGTACAGTGGTTCATGCTTCTAATCTCAGCACTTTGGGAGGCTGAGGCAGGAGGATTGCTTGAAGCCAGGAGTTCGAGACCAGCCTGAGCAATATAGCAAGACACCCATCTTTACCAAAAGATAATAACAATAAAAGAAAACTATATAGATATTCAGATGCAGAGGAAAAAAGTAATGATTGCAGTATTCTGGGAAATTTCCTTTTTTTTCTGCTTTTTCCATTATTGCCCAGTTTTCTGTTGTCAATATGCCTTCCATTTGGGAAAAGAAATATTTGTATATAAAAACACATAGACACACATAGACACATCTTGCTGAAATGATAGCATAATAAGCCAAGCCAAGTATAAACTGGCAAGTTTTTGTTTTAAATCTTTGCTATCTAGTTGCTTCAAAGTCTGTCACTTTTTAATTTTTCCAGATGGGCAGCAAATTTGGGAGATGGAAGCCACGGTGGATAAAGACAAGAGCCAGCCTGTAAGCTCCCAGACAGAGTGATGTCCCCTGAATGTCCTGCACCCCTGCCACTTTTCCTTCCTGCTTTCTTTCCTTTTTCCTTCTTTCATCAGAGTCCCCCGGTGTTTTGGACACGTCAGGTACTCAATAAGGGCTCACTGAATTGACGAGTAGATTAAACATATGTTGAGTAGCGGGTCATCTGATCTGTTCCTGGGACATCTTAGTGTACTTTGGGGAGCATCTTTCCCTGCTGTCCCTGAAGAGTTCAGTTCCCCTTAAATCGAGTTTTGCCTGTAGCCTGTGGGATGTGCCAGCCCTCCCATCGGGTGGGCTGCCTACATGTGTTTAGGGTCTGGGTAGGATGCTAGCCACGATGACAGCGAAGTCCATGACAACTCCTTCCTTCCAGAACATGCTTTTTGTCGAGATCCCTGAATATCGGAACAAGCACATCCGCACGTCCGTGAAGGTGAATTTCTACGTCATCAACGGGAAAAGAAAACGAAGCCAGCCCCAGCATTTTACCTACCACCCAGGTACGGAGTGTCTCTGATGGTCCCTTTGGTGTGCAGAAGCAGCACAGCCCTGCAGCTCAGGCCTCTCGGGGTCTGCTCCTCGCTGGCTACCTTGGGCAGGTGATTCACCCTCTCTGAGCTTGAGTTTCCTCACCTGTCACATGGCTCCTTCCTTATAAGAGTTACGGAAATCACATACACGTAAAATACTCAGTACAGTGCGTAGTAAGCAGACGCCAATGACATGAACTCTTATTATATCTTCCTCTGGGCTGGGCTCGGTGGCTCAGCCTGTGATCCCAGCACTTTGGGAGGCCAAGGCAAGTGGATTGCCTGAGCCCATGGGTTCGAGACCAGCCCGGGCAACTTTGCAAGACCTCGTCTCTACAATAAATGAAAAAAATTAGCCAGTTGTGGTAGTGCGTGCCTACAGTTCTGACTACTTGGAAGACTGAGAAGGAAGGATTGCTGGAGCCCAGCAGGTTGACCCTGGGGTGGCCCTGAGCCTGCATGCCAGTGCACTCCAGCCTGGGTGACAGAATGAGACTTCAACCAAAAAAAAATCTGGGGGGAGGGGGAGTACACATGGGGAAAGGCATGTGTAGACACATGCAAGAGAAAGGTACTAAGTGGGTGTCCCTGTCCCCTACCTCAGTTTGATCTTGTTGAGGGTCAAAGGTGGGTATGACCTAAACCTGTAGAATCTTCAGTCGACCCCTGGTAGGTTGGCCACGTGGAGTGACTGGTAGATAGCCAGGAGGTCTCATGCCCACAGAGTCAGACAGTTCCAGGAAGGGTGATGAGTACTATTTTTATGCATTTCTCAGTCCAGAAAATATTTGAGTGCCAGGTGCTGTTCTAAGCTTGTAGACACGGCGGTGAACAAACCAGGTTAATCCCTACCCACGGGAAGCTGCCATTCTAACAGGGGAGATTCAGATAATAGATAATATTATTATCGTTATTATTTTGAGTTGGAGACTCACTCTGTTGCCCAGACTGGAGTGCAGTGGCCAGACCACAGCTCACCACAACCTTGACTTCCTTGGCTCAGGGGACCCTTCCACCTCAGCCTCTCGAGTAACTGGGACTATAGGCATGTGCCACCGTGCCTGGCGAATTTTTAAATTTTTTTGTAGAGACGAGTTATTGTTATGTTTCCCAGGTTGGTCTTGAACTCCTGGGCTCAAGCAATTCCTCCTGCCTCGGCCTCCCAAAGTGCTGGAATTACAGGCATGAGCCACCGCATCCGGCCAGATCATATTATTGATATGTCAGATTGTGGTGAGGGCTGCAGGGAGGGTGGACAGGAGCAGATGGGGGATGGTAATTTCAAATGTGACAGTGCTTCTCTGAGCTCAAGGCTTGCTGTTGCTGCTATTATTATCCTACTGTGCTCATGGCTGCTATTTGTGTTGTCGCCATGATCATTCCTTTCTCCATGCAGCCTTCCCAGACTGAGAAGGGCCTGCCGGCTACTGTTCTAAGACTGGAAACCTATAATTCGAGAATGTCACCCAGGGTATAATTTCCATGCTATGACAGTTTCCCACGGAGCCTCTGGGCTGCTGGAAACACTGAACCGAGGCATGTCCCAGCGGCCTGGCCGTGGTGGACGTGGTTTTGGTGGGGTACGTCCAGGCATTTGTGTTGGCCCCTGCGAGGGTACCACCATCCCACATCTGTGTGACATGCCATCAGGAGCAGTGGGCAGGTCACCCAGGCCTAATAGGGCCCCAAACTGGGAGAGAAAGTTGCTGGGAGGGCTCGAGACTGCAGCCCCAGGACCCCTTTGAGCAGAGAGGCTTTCTGTGAGGTTTCACGGTGCACGCTTCCCTTCTGTGGCTAGGCCCTGGCACCTGTCTGGCTGAGTGTGGCCTGAGACCGCTCTTGGTCCCCCAGCTGGGACAGGGACTGGGATGAGGGCCTTCCAATGGCGCCTTGAGAGACGGTTTCCGTGACTGGAGTCAGACCCGGTGGAGTCCTTGCCTCCTCCGTCCCCTGATGCTTGGGAGGCCCCCCCCACACTTGGGAGGCTCCCCCACACTGGGTTCCAGTCCGGTCACCAATTTCTTTACTCCAGTGAAAAGTAAACGGATTCCTTAACTCCCAGGGTCGGTGGTGCTTCAGTTCAGATGTGGGAGAGGGACAGATTTTGGTGTCTGGTTCTGGGCGGGAGAAGGGAATGGTCATGACAGCCACACAAATAGCAGTCATGAGAACAGTAAGATAGTAGTAGCAGCAACAGCAAGCCTTGAGCACTTACTGTATGCCCGTCACCATGCCAAGTGCTTTGCACCCGCATCTCATTCAGTCCTCCCAGCAACCCCATAGGGTAAGTATGATTGTGACTGCCAGGTAACAGAAGGGGAAACTGGGGCCTGAGCCAGCAGTTCTCATCCCCTCAGAGTACTACACAACGGAGGAAGGGGATGGCCACTCTTTGGTCATTCCTTTGTCTGGAAAATACCTGTGCATTCGCTAAGTACCAGGTGCTGTTTGGGGCCCAGGAGACCAAAAACCAGACTAAAGTCCTCTCTCTTGAGGAACTGACATCTGGAGCGGCGTAGTGGGGGTATTCAGATAATAAATGAGCACATCAGACAGACATAGCGTTTCAGGTGCGGACAGTAGTATTACAGAAAACCAGCAGGGACAGTGGCTTCCAGGAGGCGGAGGTGGGCAGTGGCATCTCAGCCAGTCTCCTCTGGGCTCTCACCTGGAGAAATCAGCACAGTCAGACCTGTCAGCCCCTCGCCGGTGTTATAATTCGAGATGACCGCCGCCCAGGCACGGACCTAAGACAGTTGCACGGGGAGCTGGGAGCTTGCTGCCTGAGGCTGAGGTGTGGCCTGGCCCGCTTTCTTTTTTGTCCCAAAGCCGGGTTTCCAGCCACCTGGTCCGCGGCTCACGCGACAGGCCGTGTGCTCCCTCTCTCCGCAGTCCCCGCCATCAAGACGGAGCCCACCGATGAGTATGACCCCACCTTGATCTGCAGCCCCGCCCACGGGGGCCTGAGGAGCCAGCCTTACTACCCGCAGCACCCGATGGTGGCCGAGTCCCCCTCCTGCCTTGTGGCTCCCTGTCACGAGTTCCCCTCGGGGCTGGCCTCCCCCGACGCCCGCTGCCAGCAGCAGAGCCCGGCGGCCATGCTGTACCAGCGGAGCAAGAGCCTGAGCCCCAGCCTGCTGGGCTACCAGCAGCCAGCCCTCATGCCCGCTCCCCTGTCCCTCGCGGACGCCCACCGCTCCGTGCTGGTGCACGCCGGCCCCCACGGCCAGAGCCCGGCGCTGCTCCACCCCTCCCCGGCTGCCCCGCAGGCCTCGCCGGTGATCCACTACTCGCCCACCAACCAGCCGCTGCGCTGCGGAGGCCACCAGGAATTCCAGCACATCATGTACTGCGAGAATTTCGCGCCCAGCACCGCCAGGCCCGGCCCGCCGCCGGTCGGTCAAGGTCAGAGGCTGAGCCCGGGTTCCTACCCCACAGTCATTCAGCAGCAGAACGCCACAAGCCAAAGAGCTGCCAAAAACGGACCCCCGGTCAGTGACCAAAAGGAAGTACTGCCTGCCGGAGTGACCATTAAGCAAGAGCAGAACTTAGACCAGACCTACTTGGATGACGGTAAGATTCTCGAATTTCGAACGTCTCTTGGTTTTGAATTTCTCACCGCCACAGGATGTTCCCTGGATGACCTTTAGACGCCTTGACCTCTTTGGGCCGCAGCGTCCCCATTTTAACGGAAGGGGGATGAATAATGGACCTGAAGGCCTCCCAAGCCTCTGTCCAAGAATTCTTTCCAGCAGGAGTTTTGGGGTGTGCAGTAGCAGTTTTAGATGACTCCCCAAACTACCCCCATCGCAAAAACAAACCAGGGCAGTTCTGGCCCCTGGGTCGTGACCTGGGTCCCTCTAACCACTTCCACACTCTTTCCACTTGCCAAATTTAAACCGAGGCCAAGACAACAGAAAGGAAGGAAAGCGAGCCTCCTTTCATGCCTGCACAGAGAAACCCCACTTTCTAGCCCTCGTTTGTGCATTTGGGGGAGGGGGACGGAGGAGATGGAAGAAAAAGGCCCATTGAGAAGCGGCTCCCGTCAGAAGGGCTTGCGGGCAGGCTGCGGGCGCTGGCTACCCTGTGCGGGTAGAACAGAGACACATATTGACGGGGGGAGGAAGGGAAGCAGGGGCTTCCGCTGTGGTGAGGCCAGCTGATGGGTGGGCCCAGGGAGAGATGCAGAGAGGGCTTTGTGTGTGTGTGTGTGTGTGTGTGTGTGTGTGTGTATGTGTGTGTGTATGTGTAGGTGCCTGGGCTTGCTGGCAGTGGGCCTGGCCTGAGGGTAGCCTTGTTGAACAGCTGTGATGTGGCATCACCTGGGATCCCAGGGAGGACGGACCAGTTCCATGGCTGAGACTCACCTGGCGTGGCAGAAGGTCAGCGAGAGTCAGAGAGCAGCTTCTCTGGGGGCCCAGAGAAAAGAAGACAGGGGGTTGGAGCGATTTACTTATCTCACAGAAGAAGGAACACTTAAATTTGCTGGCTGTCATTCCCGGCACATCCTCACATTTTACAGGCAGCAGCATCTGGTATACCCCGGATCCTCAATTATTTAGGAAAGTGAACTCTCAGGGACCCAGCCCAGGAGCAGGAAGTCAGACAAGAGCTGCCACACAGCCCCAGCGGTTACTTAAAGACCAGGCTTGCATTTCAGATGCTTCAAGGCCAGGGAGATCCTTTGCTTGGAGACCATTGAAGTTTACTTGACGCAAAGTCTTGGCGAGCTGAGTTACTGGGGGGTTCTGTGACTTCTAGCCATTCCCATGTCGTCTCTCTAGTGACAATCGATCAAGCAGAAATGCTCCCTAAGCCCACCAAGCAGAGATCCCTGGGGCTGCTTCCTGGAGTGACTTCAAGGCTGCCCTCAGGATGTCACTGTGCTGGTCATTGATCTGTCTGACCTGAATAATTCAACACCAGCTGAGTTAGGGTCGCTGTGCTGTGTTTGCAAAGGGACACCAGTGCACAATGCATCCTGAGCAATTTGCATCCTGAATGGATGCGGTTTTGGATGTTTATTTTAAAGGGGGTTAATGTGTAGAGAAGTCATGAAGGCAGAATGCCCAGTGGTCTTGGATCAGTGGGACACGGCTGTAATCAGACCCCAGTCTGCGTGAGGGCTGGGGACCATGTGGGGGATGAGGTACTTATTAATAAATGAGTATCTGAACTTTCTCTGGCTGACTGAGTGCGGGGCTGGTTTTGCCTCCAGTGTGAGAAACACACTGGTCTTGGCCACCCTGTCCCTCCATCCCATGTCAAAGACAAACGTGAGGGCCTCAGTTTAGGGACCAGTATCCGGGTGGCCCAGGGTGGCGATGACTGTCTGTCATAGTCCTAGACCCCTAGATGGGTTTGCTCTTTCCACAGAGGTTTATGTTACAGAGGAAGCAGCCAAGCAGGAGACTGTTTTGGGCCTTGGAGACCCTTTCTGAGTGCAGGCAGGTTCAAAGTCATGGTGAGGGTGAGCTCCGGCTGGGCTCAACGTGAGTCAGTCCTCAGGACGCCTCAGAGAACTGAGCATGGTAGAACTTAGGCATATTCTGCATGACCCCAGCCCATGGGATTTTAGGAGCTGATCTCTGAAGAAGGGTTCCAGGGCTTAAAAAATTGAAAAAAGGGGGTTAATCCAAGATTTTAAAAAATGTGCGTGTTGTAGGTCTTGTCAGAGCCTTTACCATGTTGGTGGACATAATCTCTAAAGCAAGCGTTGTGACGCTTCTCTTGTCACAGACAAGAGAGTGCATCGCACATTCCAGGGAGTTATGCATGTCATGTTTTATTGTACTCTACAGAGCCCTGGAGCCCTAGAGCAGTGCCCTGGGTAAGCCTGGAACCCCCTTTCTTAACAGCAATAACACAAAGGAAGCAGAGTTCTGAAGCCCAGCACTGCCCTATCCCATGTGCTGTACTCAGGCTTCTCAGTTCTTGAACGTCACATTCCTGGGGTCAGAGCACACGAGCAGTGGAATAAGTTCTCCCCGTGTGGCCCCCAAAGCAGCAATGTGCTGATGCTTAGTGTCCAGTACTCACCTGGCCTCTTCCTCAAGGCTCTGCCCAACCCAGGACCTCCTATGGGCCGGTCTCCTCGTGGCCTTTGCGGCCTGTAAACCCCAAACTGCCTTGCCACCGTGGCCACAGGGGTGATGCGGGTGTGGCTTTGTCTCCTAATTGCCGGAATTTCAGATCCTCCTAAGAGGCCTTCTACCCCGAGCATCTGTGGAACCTTCCTGACCTGCCACTATCGGCCACATGGATGTGAGATTTGACCTCTTGGTCGGTCATTTTGTGTCTATGGCTGACAAATAAACCGGAACCCCCATCCCCTGGGTCCTTTCTGAAACGTGAGGCTGGGAGACATTCCAGGTTTTTAAGGTCCTTTCTGTCCAGGGGGTCTCTGCTACATAATATGCACCTGCCTGTGCCAGACGCAGTGTGATGGGCTCCCAGCATGTGGACATTTACTTGCTTTGTTGTCCTTGGGGTTTTGCCAAGGCAGGCTTTCCCTGGGAACATGGTGAGCACTGTGGCTCCAGAGTCGAGGAGAGGTCCCGTGGCTGGAAGAGGATGCGGTCACTCGCGGACCCGGGCCCTCCCTCTCCCCCACAGATGCCCACAGGCCATCTTTGAAGTTGACCCCGGCCCGCCCCTGGGGCCCAGGGAAGCTCCAGCGCTTGGTTATCTCTTCCTGCACCTTGGCCAGCCTCTCCAGCGTCCTGCTCCAGCTCCCGGCCCGCCCCGTTGCGCCTGTGCCTCAGCCCTGCTCGCCTGCATTCCTGCACACACGCACCGTCTGGCCGGCCGCACCTTCTTGGAACTCCAGAGTGCTGCTTCTGCTTTCTCCACTCCGAGGACTTGAGACGTTTTCAAAATGTCTCTTTGAAACAGCATAATAAGCGATATTCCAGGACTCGACCGCCCACTCCCCAGCCGCATGCTCCTGCCCGCCCCGCTGTGCTTTCAGTTTTTTGGGTGCAGATGATTTGCACACTGTCTGCTGTTTTTTCTCTGCTCTCTGTCCCCCCTTCTGTGACCAGTGTCGGGTTCTGAAGCCACCACAGGCTGTGTGGGGACCCTGGGGGCACCTGGCAGCAGCTGCTCCCCACCGCCCTTTCGTTTCACCCCTCCCTCCTCCCAGCCCTCTCAGTTCCTAACCTTCCTTCTTCCCTGTCTCCCTCCCTCTCTGTTGAGGACTCTTAACCTGTCGTCTCACTCCCACCCATGAGTATGTTCTGGCCGCCTCCTCTGTGCTGGGCACTGCCCTGAGACTTAGGGATACACTAGTGAACACATCAGATGAAGTCCTTGTTCTCGTGGGGTGTTTTTTGGGTCATGGAGGCAGACGTTAGCATGTACAGCAGTAAGCAAGGCAAGGAATTTGAAGCCGCCATGAAACCCGGGAAGGAAACTCCACAGAGCTAGGAGCTAAGAGGTGGCCGCAGGGGCAGGTTTGGCCCTGCAGACCAGTGGACAGAAAGTCCGCTCCAAAGAGATGGCCTCTGGGGACAGAGCTAGCCATGGAAAGATCTGTGGGAAGGGTGTTTCAGGGAGAGGGAACAGCAGGTGGCAGAGGCCATGAGGTCGAAGTTGGCCATGTTGGCAGGTTTTGCGGCGGAGTGGTGCATATTGATGCGATTTTGGTACAGGTCACTCCAGCTAGGGGCTGTTGGAGAGTGGACACCAGGGAGCTGGCAGGAGGGAGCCCAGTTCAGTTGATTTGGGGCAACAGCAGGTGTTCTTTGCTGTAGACAAAGCCAGCTTTGGAGGAAGTGAGTCCCACGGCGGGAGTGTGGTGGACGGTGGTGCCATCGGGATGCTGTGACATCATTTGTGAGTGGCTTATTTAAAAGGGACTGTTCTCACCACCTCCATGCAGAAGTGGAGGATACTGCCCGCTTCACCACCCAAGGCGCAGGTCAGGGCCAGGCCCGGACAGTGCACTCAGATGGGACTATCACCAGGTACCATTGGTGACACATCCTCGGAGCCGCGTTGATACTGCAGCTGAACTGGGGTTCAGAGGTCATGGGGCCATCTCCCCACCAAATCTCCCTCAGGCTCTGGGGCAGTGAGCTCACCCCAACCACCTTGAGACTCGACCACAAATGAGAGAACCGTGGGGGCTGGGGGGTGGCCTGGGCCTCAAAGGGCATTTTTGACCCTGTTCTAGAAGCATCCAGGGGGAAAGGATGTGGTCTCAGTAATGGGGACCAGTGACTTTTGAGGACAGCAGATGGGGTGTGTGTGTATATGTGTGTGTGTGTGTGTGAAAGACTGTGTGTGTGATGGTGTGTGTGTGTGTGAAAGACTGAGAGAGGGTGAGAGAGAGCTGGTGTGTGTGAGAGATGGTGTGTGTGTGTGTGTGTGTGTGTGTGTGTGTGTGTGTGAGACAGTGTGTGAGATGGTGTGTGTGTGTTTGTGTGTGAGATGGGTTGTCTGTGAGAGAGAGAGATGGTATATGAGAGGTGGTGTGTGTGTGTATGTGTGTGTGGGTATTGACATGTGCAGGTCGAGCACAGCCCAGTCTGCTCTCTTTAAAATCCCCTGCCCTACTCTGCATACAGAGAGCTCAGAGATCATTTGTCAAAACATGCTGATAGAGTGAATTTGCACATTTCCTTCTGCATTTAAATAGGAGATGTGTGCACATTCAGAAGCCAGCAGGGTCCCCTGTGTGTTTCACAAGGGCCCGTATTATCACCGCCTGGGCCACCAGAGTCTTGCCGGCTCCCCAGCTGCCCCAAGCCCTCTGTCCCCTCCACAAAGGTGGCCACTGTCCTGCTTTCTAAGCCCAGAGATCCGTTTTGCCATTTCGTCCAAAGTCACACAGGGCACCCTCTTGTGCCCCCGAGTGTCAACTCCACCACCAACAGCGTGTCCTTGGGCGAGTTGCTGGCCTGCTGTGCCTTTTTTCCCCCATCTGCAACATGGAAATGATCGGAGTTCCTTCCTCCCAAGGCTGTGCTGGGGATGAAATGAGTGAACACGTGTCGCATTGTTTGTGCTTGGCACAAAGGAATCCTCAATCAACGTTACCTGCTGTTTCTCTTTGTTTATGAATTTAATTCCCATGATGTCTTGTAGGACATTGTTCACAATTTTAAAACAAATGGGCTTTTCTGACCTTTGGAGATAGGCTCACCTGCCCTCGTGTGCCCACCTCTTCCATGCCGGGAGAAGGGTGTACCCCTGGCTTCCTCTGGGGCCTCAGTACATTTTATTGCACTAGGAAGATGAGGCTCTCGCCCAGGGACTGCGGCGATGGTGTGTTCCCTGCCATGGGCTCCCCGCCAAGTGTGGTCCAGTGGCTCTGATTTTATAGATCTTGCCACAGGCAGAGAGACCATGGGTGCCTTTGGAGAGGGCTCTTCGCCCAGAAGCTGGATGTGGCAGTGTGTGAGAGACAGGGAAAAATGAACAGAGATGTGTTCTCCACCACGCAGGGAGCGGGGAAGGGAACCAAGGGGTGGACACATGCTTTGTCACTGGCTGCATTTTGTTCTGTCGCTGGGACCGCTCAGTGCCCGTGGCAAGCCTGCCACATAGCGGCTCCTGTTTGGGAAGGTGTGCAAGGCCCATGGTCCACCATGGCCCCGGCAGGGTAGAGCTTCCCCTGCTCACAGAGGGTGACACGCAGGGGTTCTTGTTCTGATGGGGACCCAGCAGGGCACTTGCCTGGTTGGGCGGCCCAGGAGCTTGGACCCCTGAAGAGCCCAGTTCACATGTCTAGGGAGGACCTCACATGGAGCCACTGGTAACCACCAACACCAAGTTTAACTTCCACGGCCACTGTAGTGGGTACTCATAGAGTGCCAGGAAGGGCTTGGCCAACATTCTTTTTTATGTTCATTTTAAAATATATTTAAAATATATTTCATATGTTTGGGGAAAAAAACAGTATTAAAAAGATGTCCAGCAAAAGTCTTGTTGCCACTTCTGCTCTGCACTCTGATATTGGTTTTTCTCTAGTGTTCTAGAACATTATTTCTCAACTTTTTTCCATGATTTATACCCATCCAGGAGCCTTTTAATTTTAGTTTACTTTGGGGTTGGGGCATCTCACTCTGTCACCCAGGCTAGAGTGTAGTGGCATGATCACGACAATCACGGCTCACAGCAGCCTTGACCTTCTGGGCTCAGGCAATCCCTCCTGCCCTAGCCTCCCAAGTACCTGAGACTACAGGCATGCACTACCATGCCCAACTAATTTTTAATTTTTTTTTTTCGTAGAGATGAGGTCTTGCTATGTTGCCCAGGCTGTCTTGAACTCCTGGAGTCAAACAAGCTACCTGCCTTAGCCTCCAGAGTGCTGGGATGACAGGAATGAGCCACCGTGCCTGGCACAGTCACCTTTTTAGACAATTTTTCCTAGTTACCACCCCATGAAATGTCAGTGCCATAGATACCTTTTATGTGTGTTTTGTACCACGGCTGCAGTTTGAAGATGGCTTACTTGAGCCGCGGGTCCCTGTCTCTCTCCAGGGAGAGTGAGCATCACTTAGGTATCTGTCCCTGGGGAAGGGGGGGATCTGTATTTTGCCCCTCTCAAGGTCCCCTCCCCTTCTATCATCCTCAGACCCATAGCTGTGCCTCTCAGCTGTCCTTCCAGCCCAAATCACGTGTGCTCTGAGCTGCCTCCCCGTGGCCTCCGGACTCTGAAATGCTTAGCCATCTCTTTGCAATTCAGCAAAGCAGATGTTTTCAAAGCAATGTGCACTTGCATTTGAGGTCAGAAGCCACCAAGCCACAAGATCATCCATCCCTAGCCTTGCTGCCCGCTCAACCCACATTCCAGTGCAGCATCTGACCCACCAAGAGCAGACAGCTCCCTCAAAAGGAACCAAGAACCAAGAGAGACATCACCCAGTGTCACCCGACGGCTTTCCCGTCATCTGCCATAACCCATGCTATTCGTGATTCCAAATCGTCTGTGTTACATTTAATTTCCACCTTCCCGATGAGACTGTTCTCTTGTGATAAGAAGTGAATATCCTTGTGCAGGAGGAAGGTATTCACTAAGCAAGATTTATGAGTAGGCCAGCATTTGCAAACAAATTTAGTTTTTAATTTTTATTTATTTTGAGTCGGGGTCTCACTCTGTCGCCCAGGCTGTAGAGTGGCACGACCACGGCTACCACATCCTCAACCTGCTGGTCTCAGAGATCTTTCTGCCTCAGCCTTCCAAGTAACTGAAACCACAGGTACGCACCACCACGCCCGGCTTTGTTTTTTATTTTTTATTGTAGAGAAGAGGTCTTGCCCAGGCTGGTCTTGGACCCCTGGGCTCAGGCAGTACTCTCACTTCGGCTTCTCAGAGTGCTGGGATTATAGGCATGAGCCACCGCGTTTGGCAAAATTTTAAAGGCCCTTCTCTGTACTTTCATTCTTACTGTTTCACAGTGTGGAAAGTTCCAGGCTCACTTTCCTGCCTCAGTGGTTGTGGTGGGCCGGAGGCTCTGCTCATTTCAAGACAGTGCAGCACCCCGGGATGATTTGGAACATCACTATAGTGACTGTAGGCTGTGATGGGTCTTCATTCATCCCAGGTCACAACCCACGATAATCCAGAATTTTTTTTCAATTAAAAATATATATAGGCCGGGCACGTGACTCATGCTGTAATCCCAGCACTTTGGGAGGCTGAGGTGAGAGGATTGGTTGAACCCAGGAGTTTGAGACCAGCCTTGGCAACATAGCAAGACTCTGAAAAAAATAAAAAAAATTAGCTGGGCATGATGGCACATACATGTAGTCCCAGCTGCTCAGGAGGTTGAGGCAGAAGGATCGCCTGAGCCCAGGAAGTCGATAGTACGGTGAGCTGTGATCGTGCCACTGCAGTCTAGCCTGGGTGACAGAGTGAGACTCCAACTCAAAACAATAAAATAAAATAAATATATCACTTCCCCAAACCAGCTCTAGTTATAGTCTGTTTTGCTCTAGGAAAGTAGGACTTGAAAAGCAGTTTAGTTATTTGAGGCTACGAATTCCGTGGGTGGCAGTTGGTCCAATCTTATTGGCTAGGTTTTTCTCTGTGCTTCTCACCTTCTTCCCCACTGATAAAATAATTTTGGATAAATGGCAAAGCTTTGTTTCCCTGGGGGAGAACGCCCTCCCAAACCCAACAAACCCCCCTTTTATAGAGCAGCCGTGAATTTCTGCTTCGTTCCTCAGACTTGGGATTTGGGTGTGTTTGGGATTTTGCTGCTTCAAGTACAATTCTGGACTCTTCCTGCCCTGAACCAGTTCAGCTTTCTTTTAGCACCAATTTTCTTTCACTTTCCACCCTTTCTGGAGAAAAAAAAGAGCGCGGGGGGTGGGGGTGGGGGGGCTTTGTTCTTGGGGAACGATGAAACCATTTATCTGGCCTTTCTCCACTGCATTTTTGACACCTCTTTAGTGTTTTATTGATCCGGGGATCTGGTCAAGTTGCGCCTGTGAGCGTAAAGCCCAGGCTGGGCCTGTTTTGTCCATCCTGATGTCCAGAGCCTTCGTCCAGGGAAAGTCAGAGACACGCTTAAGGGTTGAGTCTAAGGAGGAGTCTGTTTCAGTCCGCGGCAATGGATCCCGCCGCTTTCAGGTTTGGGGATGACATCTGTCTCATCCTTAAGCGGCTGTGAAATCAGATCTCTGGCAAGGCAGCCTGAGGGGAGAGCGCCTCAGTCATTTCACGATGAGCCTTGAGCTCCCCAAGTTGGTTTCACGGCAGGCTTGTCTGTGGCAGGCAGCTTGGCCTGAAGTCCCAGGCGGTCTGCAAACCAGCAAATGGGTTTCAGCTGAAGCCTGTTAGTTCCACTATCCTGGGAAAGCCGAAAGGACACTCCCTGGTTGTTAATTTCCAAAACTCTGGGCAAAGTGGAGGTTCTGTTGCATAAGCCGGCGACGTGGAGGACGCCTTTGAAATGTTCTGCAGCCGGTTCTTATAGATTTCTGGAAGTTGATGGTGTCTTTTGAATTCTCAGATTTATTAAACGCCTAAAAAAGAATTGACCCGACATTGATTAAAGCGCCCTTTCCACTGCTTGCAGATGGATTGAGTTGCGGTCTGCTTTCGCTCTTGGAAGAGGGGCGGCTGACTGGTGCTCCATAGGCTGGATTTAGCCCGCAGATATTTTATTTGGCCCACACAGTATTTAAAAAAATATTTGGATTAGATGCCAATGTTTAAAAACATTGCACGTAAAAATACAGATTTCCGGCTTTCCTTAGAAAAATCCAAGGATCTGGCCACTGGCCACTGGGCCCCTGGCAGCTGCACGGAGTCAAAGCCAAGGAGGGTCCTGAGTGGAGACCGCCCCCTTTAGACAGGGCATGCCCTTGTCCACAGTCCCCACCATTCTCTCTTATCTCCCCACGATAGAAGGAGTGTCTGTTGTTATGTATCCTCGGTTGCTCCTCTTAGACGTGGCCGGCTTCACTCAGTCAAGTTTCCTATCTGGACCCCTTGAGCACTTGAATTGTGACCCTTGTGATGGAGAACCACTCAGGACTTGCTCATGGTGGGGGACTTTTCAGCTCTCTCTGCTTTTTTCCTTTCCCCTCCAGGTGGCTGGGGAAGATTTTTTAATGGGGGTAGGATTTTTAACACTTTTGATTATGAAATGTGTTGAACATATGTAAATATGGAAGAGTACAATGTACCCCACCTACCCCACTGCTCAGTGTCAGCTGTCATCAATACGTGACCAGTCTGGTTTCTCCTACACCTCCATAGTCTATCATCTTCATTACCTGGTAATTTTGTTGTTGTTTGTGCTTTTTGTTTGTTTTTTAGTGACTTGATCTCGCTTTGTTGCCCAGGCTGGCCTCGAATTCCTGGGCTCATACGATCCTCCTGCCTTAGCTTTCTGAGTAACTGGGAGTACAGGTGGGTGCCACCATGCCTGGCTACACAGTAATATTTTGAAGCAAATCCCAGACATATGAATTCATATATAAACACACAGTATGTATTTCTAAAAGGACTGAAAATTCAAGACCACTAGCCCACATGAAAATGAGTAATCCTTCCTTAATCCCATGAAATATCTAGTGTTAAAATTTCCAGTAATCTCATAAATGTCATAAAAGTTTTTTCTTTTTGGTTTTATTTTTATTATTTTCTAGTTTGTTTGCCTCAGGAGTGAGACCAGGCATCACAAGCGGATGCCTTGGTTTTTAAGTCTGTTTTACTTTAGAGTTTCCTCCTTTTTTTGGTTTGATCATTTGTATTATTTTGCAATTTGTTTGTTGAAGGAATGAGGGGTCTACCCTGTGAAATGTCTCTGTCTGGCTTTTGCCAATTACACCCCTCTGGTGAGGATTATAGCGTGCTCCTCTGTTCTTACTATGCCCTGTACATTAGTGATCAATTGGAAAGGTTTAATTGATTCAGATTCAATTGTTTCTGACAAGATGACTGCACAGGTGGTGACACAACCTAGTGACAGAAGGTGCATGGTGCCAAGTTGCTTCTCTTGGTGACGTTAGCAGCTGTTGATAGCCAATGCCTGGCTCCAGTGCCTAGTTCAGTGGTGCATTAATTGTAGAATGGTGCTCGTCTATTCTAATTCTCTTCCTCTTCTGTGAGTTGGAAAACTTCTATAAACAGAAACTTCCCCTCATCCACAATGGTAGAATTCATATAGAAAAAGCAGGATGAATGCCTGATTCTTTCCCTTTATTTGCTAGTTTTTAAAATAATGGGCTGGTTCATTAATATCCTACAGTGGGTTAGGGTTAATTGTGTGTATGTGTATGTTTTTTAATTACCATTATGAATTCATGGATTTAAGCATGATTGATGTTTTAAGATTCCAGTGGGCTTTTTTTGGTAGTTCCTTTTGTCCTCACCATTTGAGGGAACTAAATAGTCTGCCTTCCTCTCCTCTCTCTCTGACCTAGCAACATGCTCAGATGTTCAGTCCTTCTTGGAGACTAAGGGATGTGTCCCCTGCATGTGCAAAGGGGAAACCATGAAACAGCCCTTGAATGCCAGCTTGCTGAGGCATCCCTCATGGCAGGATGGATTCTTCTAGGGGTGCTTCCAGAGCAGTTAGAGTTTGCCAGGCAGGAAAGGGTTACTGGGGGGCTAGTAGGGGGTATTGATTAGGATGTAGAGGGCTGCTGTGCCCCAAACCCCAAGCAACTGTGGCTTTAACAAGATCGAGACTTTCTTTCTTGTTTGACAGCACACGCATAAGTAGTCCATGGCTGGTATGCAGCCCCCATGGTGCCAGGAGCCCAGGCTCTTTCTGTCTTAACTGCTTCACCATTCTTAGGGTGGTGACCTCATCTGCACCATCCAGAGTGGCTCTTGGGTGGGAGGAGAGGGTGAAAGAAAGAGGAGGGTGGGCGTGCCCTTTCCCTTAAGGGCATCACCTGGAAATCGCATTTATCCCTTCAGCTAATACCTCATTGGCCAGAGTCAAGTCATGTGACCACACTGAGATGCAAAGGAGCCTGGGAAATGTAGTTTTTGTGGCTACCTTACCCACTCACGTGCACCACTAAAGTCTGTTACCATGGAAGTCCGGGAGACAGAATATGAGAGTCTGTGTACAGTATGCATGATCAACATGGGACAATATCTCCACAGAAGGGGTAGAATATTCTTTAATATTCGTACGTGTTTCTTCTTCTATTTCATAAATATTTATTGATTGCCTCTGATGTGCCAAGTGCAACATTTAGGCCCTAGGGACGCAGTGGCACATGAAATAGTCTCTGCCTTCATGGAGCTTACCTCCTGATTGGGCAAACAAACAGCAAAACAAATATATATATATATACATATATATATATATATATATATATTTATACACACATGCATAATATATATAGCCAGGTGGTAATAAGTGCCATAAAGAAAATCTAAAACAGAATGAGGGTGAGGCCTTAAATGTCCAGTTATTATGGATTCTCCCTCAATTCAAGAAACCCTTCTTAAGGGTCAGTCCAGAAATCTCAAAACATTGTCTTACTACCTTGTTGCCTGGAGCCAGTTTTTCCAACTTCAGCACTACTGACATTTTGGACTGGACAATCCCCTGCTGCGGGGGCCACCCTGGGCACTATAGCCATGTCCCTGGCCTCTCCCTATCAGATGCCAGGAGGACCTCTGTGATGACAACCAAAAACATCTCCAGAAGTTGCTAAGTCTCCCCTGGGAGGCAGGATTTCCCCCAACCACAAACCAGCAGCTGAAAGATTCAGTGCCCAATTCTGGCGGAAGCAACAGCTTTATAATGCTGTATTAACCGCACCAAGTGTGTTTCGCGGAAGGAGTATCTACCCTACAAAGAGGCTTGTTTGCTATTGGCCACCTGAAGCATTCTAGAACTCTCTGAGTGTGTGAAGCCACCAGGAACCAGTGTCTCACTGGGGTACCACATGCACTCTGGCAGGGCACCCAGGCAGCTTTGGGGTCAGACGACAGGCGTGGATGAGCTGTTGTCAAAGGACGCTTGACTTGAAGCCCTTTTCCTCTTCCTTGCTGTGGCCTTGGGCAAGGCATGTGTGAAAAGCAACTTACAGACTGTCAAGTGCCCCACGAATTTTGGGGAGGGCCGACATCGTGATGTGGGTGCAGCCTCCTTCTGCAGTGGGCTGGCAGCTGCCATGGGGAGCAGCTCAGGAGGCATTTTGATGGAGCGTTTGCCATTTTTGTTTGCTTCTTATTGAGTGGTACCCGTTCATTCATTCATTCTTTGAACAGATATTCGCTGAGCACCTACTGTGTGCTGGACTTTGTGCTTGGTGCCAGGACGCAGCAGGGAACCAGCGGGAGGAGGTCTCTCCCCTGACAACACTTGCTGTGTATAGAGAAAGCTGTTCATCAAAAGTCAGCCAGGAAATAGTGAGAATTTCATATGGGGGTGGGAGGACGCAGAGGTAAGTGCTCTGAAGGAAATAAACAAGATGATGATGAGGGGGAGACCTTCAGATGGGGTAGACACGGACAGCTCTTCTGAGGAGGTGACTTTGGATTTGAGACTTTAAGGAAGAGGTGAGGAAGGGAATTCCAGGCAGAGGGAACAGCTTATGCCATGTGTAGAGTTGGGAAGAAATGTGACTTTATGGACAGAAAGAGGCCTGGTGTGGCTGCGAGTCATAAGCAGTGCAGGAGAAAGGGAGACTGAGGCAGACCAGACTTCCCTGGACCTCGGAGGCCGAGAGGTTTGGCGTTTCTTTCTTTCTTTCTGAGTCGGGGTCTCACTTTGTCACCCAGGCTGGAGTGCAGTGGCACAATCACAGCTCACTGCTACCCCGGCCTTCTGGGCTCAGGCGATCCTCCCGCCTCAGCCTCCTGAGTAGCTGGGACTACAGGCACGTGCCACCACACCAGCCTAATTTTTTTGGTTTTTTTGTAGAGATGCGGTCTCGCTATGTTGCCCAGGCCAGTCTCAAACTTCTGGGTTCAAGCAATCCTCCCTTCCCCACCTCCAAAGTGCTGGGATGACAGGAGTGAGCCACCACGCCTGGCCTTGGATTTTATTGTGGAAGGAAGGGCAGCTGTCGGCAGGTGGAAGGTGATAGTTTGGGGAGGAGATTTCTGGCCTGGCAAGTCCAGGGAAGAATGATCACAGCCCCAACTGCCTCCCATCTAATGACCTCCTTGGAAAGGTGGGCCGAAGGGTCTTGGTGTCACAGATATGAAGGCAGGTGAGAAGAGAAGAGGGTGTGTCGGAGGTCACAAAGCCAGGGCATGGGGGATGGATGCCAAAGGGTCAGGAACTCCATCTTGAGAAGGGAACGTTCATCTTGTCCCCCCCCACCTTCTCACTCCCCTATCCCACGAGACTCCAGAAAATGGGCTTTTGCACCAGAGCCGCCAGCCCCGCCGCTTCCAGGACCCTCCACATGGATACCCTGCAGGGATCTCAGACTCAGCCTGGGCTAGTCTGCCTCTGCCCCACCCCCCCTTGCTGGGCTTCCCTCCCCCATCTGAACAGTCACCTAAGGAGTCTGGGGGCGTGGCCTTGAGCGAGTTACTGAATGTCTGCCACCTCCATTTCCCGTCTGTAAAATGGGTACAGTAGCAGTGCTTGGGGCTGAAATGATGTGTGGGGCTCACAGGGTTGGCCGCCTTGTGAGCACTCCATGAAAGCAACTCTCAGCTGCGTGATCCACGCCTGTCCAGGGTTGTGAAGACGTCTTCTTAAACATCTCCTTACCAGATTCTGGTTCCCCACGGAGGCTCTTCCAGATTTGAACGGGCCCTTTATTCAGAGGGATGTGACACCCTTTCACTACGACTTCCTGCTTCTGTGGAAGGGCAGAGGAGGTTGGGAGGGCTGGGGAGCAGCCCCGTCAGCCAGACAGGGTGGGAAGCCTGGCGCTGGCTCCCCAAAAGTCCCGGCTGGGGCCGTGCCCTGCGTGGGCCTGGCGGGCAGGTCCTCTGAGGCCCAAGGGCCTGGCCCGTCTCCTCTCTTCTCTCTGGACTGTTCAGAACCAGGTCCCTCAGCCACCTCTGGCATTTTCTAAGTGCCTGCTCTGTTAATCTTTTCTCTTTGACTTCCTGTTATCTGAATATTATTGCTTGGTGTAGAACCGTTCCAGAACAGGACCTGTTTTTTTCCTGGGAGACTGGCAACATTGGCAAGAAAGGAAGGAGAAAAGGGAATAGAGGGAAGAAAAAGGAAGGGAAGCTGGGCGTGCTGGCTCATGCCTGTAATCCCAGTGCTTTGGGAGACTGAGGTGAGAGGATCGCTTGAGGCCAGGCATTTCAGACCAGCCTGGGCAACATAGCAAGACCCTATGTATAAAAAAAATTTTTTTAAATGGCCAGGCATGGTCAAGTGCATCTGTAGTCCCAGTTACTTGGGAGGCTGAGGCAAGAGGATCACTTGAGCCCAGGAGTTCGAGGCCACAGTGAGCTGTGATCACACCACAGCACTCCAGCCAGGGTAACAGAGCAAGGCCTGTCTCAAACACACGTGCGCACGTGTTCACACACACACACACACACGAAAGCGGACAGGAGGTTGATAGAGCATCATGTTGGTGACGTGGCATGAGACACAAACTATGGGACATCACGGGTGGGCATGGTAGGCACACACATGGGTAGACCCTCTGGGGGGGTGTTTGGCTGAATCAGCCCACATTGCAACACACACGTCCTTTGACTCCAAGCACCCTCCATGTAGCAACTGCTGGTTAGATGCCCCGTCACGGCCATGGGCAAGGCTACCTGTTCATTCTACGACGCTGGGCCTGGCCCTGCACAGTGCTCTCTGTGCGAAGCTGGGATGCCAGGAGCACCTGGTTTCCCTGGATCCCTGGAGACAAGAGGCTTTCTACACAGGCACTGGGATGAGCTCGTCTGCCTTCGGGGACCTCGGCTCTGTCCATCAGATGCCCCACAGGCCATGGTGTGTGGGCTTTTAGTCGCAGCCTTGTCTATCGCTGCAGCCAACCAGAGACAGCCTCGATGTCTGTGACCAGGATGCCGTCACACGGTGGGGGATACAGAGCAGGAGTGGAGTGACACTTTCTGCTTGGGTTTTTACCTCGGGATTTTATTTTCCTCTTTAACAGGCATGTTTTATTCAGGAGAGAATTTTAAAGAGGAAAGGGGCAGATTTCAGGTCTGAATCTAGAGTACCTTTAAAAATGGAGATTGAGCAACAGAAGCCTCTCAGTTCTGCCCAGGGGCATGTCCCCCACTGCCTGTGGCTTTGGAGTAGAGGGGGACTCATGGCTCTGCTGGGGCTTTCTCGCCTCTGAACCTTTGCCCAGGCCTCAATCTCTGCCTGGAATGCTGACCCCTCTCCTGTGCCTTTTGAAATCCAGCCAGTGTTTCAAGGCCCTGACAAGGTCTTGTCTCCCTGCAGCTGAAGAGTTTTCCCTCTTGCCTTGTAGTCCTGGGGATGTACACGGTCCCTTTAAGGTATTTCCATTTATTTATTTTTCTCTCCCTCACTCGAGTCCGAGTCTCTGGGTAGTGGGAACGAATGTCTTTGCTTTTTCTGCACTCCTGAGCTTGTTGGGCTGGCTTTGCACATTGCACACGGTACGCCTTTGACAGCATTTGCTAATATCGACTCTTTGCTCAAGGCCTGGCTCTGCTCCTTGCCCTTTAGGTACTCACCCAATAAATACTTCAGGAATTAGATAGATATCTAGGAATGAGATGGAGATCCCACATGGCCTGGGTTTTAAATGATTTTAAACAACTTGTCCTAAAACAACAACAATATCAGTAGCAGCTAGTATTTAGATGACACCTGTTGTTTACCTGATGCTCTTCTGAGACTTTTCTGCATTTGCTCATTTAACACTCTCAGCAGCCCCCGGAGACAAGTATGACTATCCCGTTTCTATCAATGAGGAAACCATAGCCCAGGGAGGTTAAGTCACTTGCCTGAGGTCACACAGCAAGTGAGTAAATCTCTGCGTGTTCTTTACATGTTTCTGCAGGAGTTTAGAAGTAGACTACTCGATAGCACAGCTGACAGGGCTGACAGCATATGAAAGCAAAGGGGTAGCCTGCGTCCCAGTCCTAGAATCAGGCTCCAGTAATCCTCTTGTGGGACAGCTTGGAGTCCAGGGACCTGGCACTGCCACGTTATCCTGGGTGTGGCAGGTGCCCCGGGGGACTCCAGACCAGGCCGGTGCAGGCCCTCAAGCATGTGCTAGCCACTGGGCCCGCTAGGAAGTGGCTTTCTCACCAGCGTCCAGCAGCATTACCTAGTGCTGGGTCATCTCCTGTTGCCATGACAGCAAAGCGGAGGGCCATGGAGAGCATCGTGCCACCTGGGAGCCGGCCGCCTGGGGAGCAGGACCCTGTGCTTAGCTCGGGTCTCCCTCCCATCCTGTCACTCTCTTGTGCTTGGCACTGGCTCGCTTTGGAAGCAGACAGGCTCCTTTCGCAGGGAGCCCTGAGGGATGGCACCCTCTGCGTGCCAGCTGGCACATACCCCCACTCCGATGGCTGTGTTCCATCGGCTCCCTGCTCCCGAGGAAGAGAGCGTCCCCTTGGGCCCGGCTGGCTGAGCATGTGAGGTGGCTGGGGGGCTCCAGGAGCCATCTGAGCCACCAGGGCATCCCTCTCCAAGTAGCAGCCGTGGCTACATCCTGGCCTGGCCTCTCCCAGCCGGGCCAGTAGGGCCTCCCTCCTGCTGTGGTTACGAGTGTTTCTGGGGGTGGAAAACAGAAACCGATGCTGTGTCCTTCAGGCTGCCAGGGTTCTGGGAAATCCGTGCCTCAGCCCAGGAGCCAGAACTCCCCGCTCCCGCCCACCCAGCCCTCTGGAGAAGGAGGCACCAGCTCCCTCCACGCAGGTTTCCTGTTCTCCTCGGACTCAGGAAGAGGGTTTGGACTCGGATGCAGCTGGCTCTGCTCCCCTGCGAGGGCCACCCCTGTGGTCACCAGCCCCTTCCCCAATTCAGTCACCCCCAGCCGTGTGATGCCAGAAGGTGCCGGTCCTGGATGCTCACCCATGATGGCCTCTCATCTGCCAGGCTCTGGCCATACCTACCCTGGAAGGAATTTCCCGGATTCAAACTCTAGACCTCACAGCCCTTGGTCTCCTACTGATCAGAGTTCTCAGACATTCAGGGAACTGGCAGAGGGGCTGGGAGGAAGGCATTCTGTCTGAAGTACTTCCTGCTGGGTTGGTGTGACTGCTAGGATCAGGGTCCCTTCCCGTGGGGGCTTTGATTTTCAGAGGGGCCTCTCAGTGGCGGGAATTGGCATGGGGTGTTTTCTCCTGAGGTTGGCACCTCTGTTTTGGGAAGCCTGGCATCCCGGCCCAGATCTGTGCTTTGATCCATTTCACTCAGCAGGGTGCCTGCCTACCAGGTGCCTGGCAGAAAACAAGCCGGAGAGCATGGCTTTGGTGCCCTGTGTCGTGGCCTGCAGCATGGCCAAGTGCAGTCATTCTGTGTGTATGCAGGGGCAGGCATGGCAGGGGCAGGCGTGGCTGGAGCAGTGAGTCGGCTTGATGGGGTCTTCCATGACCTTCAGAGGTCAACACAGATCACTTTAGGCCTGATCACAAAGCTTCTGTCTTTATTATTAAGTGAACTTTATTAGCAAGGCAGGAGTTCCCTGTAGACATTGGAACTACAATGCTGGGGTTTGAAACGCAGCTTGGCCACCTGCTAGCTGTGTCACTGTGATGGAGTTTCTTTCCCTCCCTGAGCCTTGACTTACTGGACTGCCAAGTGGGAGTGATAATAGCAACACCTCCTTTGTGGGGCACCATGAGCGCCGAGTGGGTCCATGCGTGTCGATTTCTTAGAATACGGCCTGGCACGGCGCAGGTACTCCGTGGGTGCCAGGTGCCACAGCCATGGCCATGCTCATCATCAACACCTGCTGCCAGCCGGGGGGTTGGTGGGTTCTGGAAGGTGAGATGAGGGGAGGAGAAGAAGAAATGCAGCAGAGAAGTATATTTCGAGTGGTGAGATGAGCTTTGAGGAAAAAACCAGGGAGCTGGGAGAGAGGGAACTTCAGACAAGGGCTTCAGATGAGGCTCCTCACAGAGGTGGCGTCCTCTGCCCCAAGGGTGCTAGAATGTGCCAGAACGCCGGTCCTTGGGTGGCAGGCACAAATGTCTCCTTTTTCCTCCTTTCGTTCCTTTCCGCACCTCCTGTCTCTTCTCTCTTTCCTGTATTCTTCCCTCCCCTTTTTCTTCTCCCTCCCTCTGCGCCCTCCTTTTCTTTCAGCTTTTTTTTTTTTTGAGTCGGGGTCTCACTCTGTCTTCCAGGCTGGAGTGCAGGGGCATGATCGTGGCTCACTGCAGCCTCGACCTCCTGGGCTCTGGCAATCCTCCTGCCTCAGCCTCTCAAGTAGCCAGGACTACAGGGACATGCCTCCACACCTGTCTAATTTTTTTTGGTAGAGACGAGAGCTTGCTACGTTGTCCGGGCTGGTCTCTCTGAACTCCTGGGCACAAGCAATCCCCTCGCCTCAGCCTCCCACAGTGTTGAGATTACAGGCGTGAGCCACCGTGACTGGCGCTTTTCTTTCTCTCTTTTCTTCCTTCAAATACTAAATTGCTTTTATTAAATGTATGTAAATATGTTAACAACACAAATATGTGTAGCAAAAATACAGACTGTGTACCTACTCCCTCCCTGCAAGTTTTTAAAAAATAGGATAACTGTTTTTAGCTCTCTTGTATTTTTTAAAATGTTACTTACAAGTCTTTTAGTTATATTTCTCTAAAAGATGACTGACTTTTCCCCAATACCATTATCACCCCTAAAATGAAGAATTCATTAGTACCATGAAATTCAACATTCCAATGTTCATCTCCCTCCCACACCCCCTCATACTTTTTCTGTGTGTTTGACTCTGAATGGGGGGAGAGACCAGGTCCCATCACTGTCTGAGATGTCTTTTCGGTTCCTTTTGTCCATCCTCACCCTCTCCCCTTTTCTCCCATGCCCTCTCTGTGCTGAAGCAGCCAGGTGGCTGGTCCTCAGAACTTTCTGTGGTTGGATTTTGCGGAGTGCAGTCCTGTGGTGTCATCTAGGGCATTGTTCCGACCTCCGTCTTTCCTGTAAGTTGGTTGTCAGATCTGGAGGCGTGATCAGACGCACTCTGATGCTTTGGCAGTGTCTGTCCGCCAGGAGCACATGGCATCTGGTGGTCTCTGAGGGGCCCAGTCGCAAGGCTCACCACCTGGGGTGCTGCAGTGGCGCAATCACAGCCCACTGCAGGCTTGACCTTCTGGGCTCAGGCAATCCTTTCACCTCAGCTTCCTGAGTAACTGTAACTATAGACATGTGCCACCATGCCAATGTTTCAGTTTTTTTTTTATAGAGACAAGGTCTTGCCATGTTGCTGAGGCTGGTCTCAAACTCTTGGGTTCAAGCAATCTTCCCGTCTCAACCTCCCATAGTGCTGGGGTTAAAGACATGTGGCCAGCCTCCATTTAACTTTGCTTGCTTGAGAATTTTATGTGTCTGGGTCATTCTGTGAGTAGTTTTCTGCAACCTGCTTTTTCCTCCAACACTATGTCCTTGAGCTTCACTCTGTGTCTTTGCTGTGGCTGGAACTCCTTCCTTTTCTCTGCTGCATAGTATTTTGTTGTGCTGCTGGTGGATCTTCATTGCTTCCAGATTCTTCCTCTTTACTGTTCCAGACAGTGCTGTCTGGAATGTTCTTTCTCTGCCTCCTGGTATGCACACCATCTATAGGGTTACAAGTGGTACTGCTTGGTCCCAGAGCATACGCACCTGCAGCTTCAGGAGACGATAACAAGTTGTCTTGTCTCCTGAAGCAGTTAGTGCCTATTGACGCCGTCAGCAGCATGGAAGGCAGTCACCGCCCCTCGTCCTTACAACATTTGATACTGTCAGATGGTTTCATTTTTCTGCTTAATGTGTGTCAAATGATATCCTTGGATGAACGGAAACTTTTGACGTAAACTGATTTTCGAAAAGCTTTGAGGTTTGGGGGTGCAGTTTAGGAAGGTGCTACCGAAAATGTGTCATGCAACTCTCAGCCCCTTCCCGGGCCTGACTCAGCCTTGCTGAGAGGGCCAGCAGCCTGCTTCCACAGCCTTCCAGAGGATTCCGAGCTCGCCCTGGTTTAAAGCTCTGTGTCAGGAAATCGTTCTCTGCCCTGATGTCAAAACAAGGTTCCAACGTCGTCCCCCAGGCACACTGCCGTCTCCCATGTGCACCTGAGCTCGTCACCCACTTGGGGCTGTTTCTTGTGTCCAGTATGAGAGAAGGTTTTAGCTTCCTTGTCTTCCATGTGGACAGCTGGTGGCTAGTCACCATCCATCCATCCCGGCCCAGAGCCCATCGGCATTGTGAGCATCTTTCCAAGGAAGCGGGGCCTCTCCTGGGCCCTCGGCTTTGCTCCATGGGCCAGTTTGTCTGTGTCCAGCTGGTGACACACTGTCTTGGTCTTGTAACTGATAAGTCATCATGGTCAATATCTAAGGGGGCGTGGTGCACACATCATTGCAGAGGCGTTGCAGAAAGCCTTGACTTCAGAAGCATCTTGGCTGCCGCACCCTTTCCGCCTCGGTGCTCTCATTAGAGTCAGCCTGTCACCCTGCAGAATCGTGTTGAATTCTAGAACAACCTCAGATCACTGCTTCAGGGCTCCATGAGGGGAAAAGGGGCATTGTACGGTGTGGGGTTTTTGTGGGATTTCTCCACAGCCTGTTCCAGGCCATCTTTCATCACAGATATAAAGACAGAGCCACCTCGCTCAGGGCCTTGCAGTCACTTCTAGCCACTGCCCTGCCACGCAGGCTGGGACCTACTTGACAAGCGGGCACTGGCCAGGCAGCCATCCCTGCCTCCCCCTCGATGCTTGGCGGCCTCCGCAGTGGGCATGCAGGGCTAGGGTGATGGGGGGCTTTCGGTGGAGGCGACCCTCCCCTTTCTGAAAGGCTCAACTTTCCTGAGGATGCACTACTCTTTTTCCTTTTTTTTTTTTGAGTTGGAGTCTCACTCTGTCACCCAGACTGGAGTGCAGTGGCCGCTCCCGGCCACCGCAGCCTCGACCTGCTAGGCTCCGGCGATC